>PGCI01000555.1:0-30116 GCA_002873125.1 Puccinia coronata f. sp. avenae | reverse complement strand
AAACTTCCCTGAGCTAGCCTACATGAACCCTGTTGGTCATACTGGCTGCCCACTTTTTACCACTCCTTTTGATTTCTCCCCACTCCAACTGTTGGTTATTTAGAACCTGACACCACGAAAAATCAAGTTTTGCTTGTATACAAGTGACATGCCAGAGTACAAAGGGGCCTTTGTACTTTGTGATGTCACTTGTAGACAAGCGAAAATTGATTTTTTGTGGTGTGATTCTCTTGGCATTGTGTTTTTTTTTTGGCTCAAGGCCAGTATCACATAATATTTACTTTTCTCTGAGGGGAGGGCCACCTGTGGCCCCCCTTCTGAATTCTCTGACAAAGCAGGGCCTGATCCAAGATTTTAGGTGTGTGTGGCCAGCCATGTATCAAAAAATACTGAAAGCTCTAGGGGAAACCTATTATCCTGCCTTTCTTGAAATTGTGGGCTTCTTCAACTGCAATAATAATAATATCATATTTTGTCACAACAGATTCAAATTTGCTAGTTTGCAACTTGATGATATTTCTTCAAAGAAGAGATGTTTTTTTGACTGGTCATTGGCCCAGTGATGAATCAAGCAATGAATCATGTTAAGCCTCTTCATGTAGCTTGACAAGATGTGAAATCTGAACATTATTTTTCGAAACTGAACTGTGTTAGCTTGAGTGATGGGGGATCTGGGTGAGTTTTTGTTCCTGTTGAGGGAGTAGGGACCTTTTTTGGTTTTTGAGGTTGATTTTCAAACTGGTTTGATTCCTTGATCATCAAATAGGAGGGCCTGAGGGTCAAAATGAGAACCATTGAAAGGCTTGATTAAGCTTTAAATAGCTAATGCAAGTGAATATTTCTGAGTGACCAATTGAACAACAAAAAACACCAAAGTGAATGACAGGCCACTCTGATTGTTCTTTCTTGGAATTTAATGGTTTTGATTTCCAATCATTTTGGGAGGCAAATTGTATTTTAAAATTGTGTACTCATTGTTGGAGTGGCAATTTCTGCACTTCACAAATTTGGAGCCATTTTGGTGAGGTGAACTCTAAGGGCACAAATCATTGTATACTCAACAGATTGAAAGGTTTTGGTTTTATTCCTCCAAAAACAAGATTTTTCTGGAATCTAAGCATTCTGGTCTACTTCCCCACAAACATTTGGGCCCCTACAAAGATTTGGGCCAATTTGAATCTTGAAAAGGTGATCTAAGCTAAGATGGAGGAGCGGGAATTGAGGGTCAGAGTGCGTAAGGGCTGGAAAGCCTTTCACTGCACATCTCTTGGGTGCACACTGGAAAAGCAGTGAGCTTGGCAATCTTCTAGTACCAGGCTTTCCATTGCTAGCATTGGTAGTTTCTCAGTGAGTGACTACAAGCTAAGGGCTAAAGCAGAAGAAAATGTCAGCCTCTGTGATGCCAAGGGCTAGTACCTTTTAGCTACACAAGGTGATAAGAGTGCAAAGGATGGGTAGAGTGGGGTATTTTCACGTAGAAAAGTAGTAAAGAAAGAAATAAAAAGAATATAATTCTTTTTTATAGAGGGGCCTGCTGGCGCAGGGGTGTTTGTAGGTGCCCTCTAAATCAGAGATCTGCTAAGCAGGGTGGTATCTGATTAAGCAAACAATGGGTTTCTTCGTAACAGAAGGTGGTACCAAAGTGCTTTTCCAATTAAGGAACCAGAATGGGGACAGAAGGATAAAAGAAGTACTCACTATTGCTTCTTTTAAGCCAAAAAGCCACGTAGGGGGGTGAAGTAGAGCTGCTGGGTAGATTGGATGGTTTCTGCGCAGGAGCTGGTCACGTAGGATGGTTGATTTAATAAGAACACCAAGGATAAAACAGGCAACAGGGCAGAGTAACTGAAATAAGGACAGGACACGGCGTAACTGATTGACTGTAATAATAATTGATGATTATGAACAACATTTGGCGTGGAAAGAGGGCTCTATATATACTATTTTCACTCATAGTAGAGGACCTTTCTTGCCTGTGTGCGTGTAGTTGCTATATTTCAGCGCAATTGTCAGCTTGCTACTATGTCAGAGCCAACCTGACAAAAGTAACATAAAAAGAGACATTATTACCACAATATTAAAGACCCATTTATATGACTAATAATGTACAAAAAACTCAGTTTACTTATTTTATCCAATAAGCTTAGCAAAGTCCTGGCACCATAAAAATAAGTAATAAATTAAAATAATAACTACTTTTTACAAAAATACTAAATAACTTCAAACCTTGAGGATAACTTAGAATATTATGTCATATTCTGAATCCTCATGCAAATTAATGTAGGGTCCCTCACTGGAAGTACCCCTAAATTCCTACTCCTTCACCTTGAACCAATCACCCGTAAGAATTGGCCACAAACATATGTCACACGGACATTACACACGTATGTACTTGTTATATATACATACTATATGTGAAATGACCAATTATGGACTTATAATTGAGGTGTTGTGTATAGTTTGGGAGTTAGGCCCAATTGGGGTTTAATCCTCCAACCCCGCGCGTGGATTAATAATCCAATTGGAAATTGGCCAAATGCGTGGAAATAGCTAATCCCCTAGTTACCACACGTGTACAAGTGTAACTAGGGTACTAGTAGATTCTACGTGGTTTATTTACAAGGTTTCATTAATAAAAACCTTGAATACATAAGAGTAACATAGCCAGCGTGGCCTTTAATGATTGGCTTTAGCCATTTGTGGCCAATTTGCGTCATTTGTGGCCCATTTCAGATACATTCACACGTCAGTGTTGCTATGTACCTTAGTTACAATGACTAAATAATTTATTAAGGTCATGGAAATACTTGTACGCAGAATTAATGACCAGCAGTGCATTGGGATGAGCCTTGTTAGTGCCAATCTCCCAAATTGGCCACATTGCGCTGAAAACCAGTTACTACACGCACACAGGCAGAAAGGTCCTCCACTATGAGTGAAATTAGTATATATAGAGCCCTCTTTCCACGCCAAAAGTTGTTCCCCATCATCAATTATTATTACAGTCAATCAGTTACGCCGTGTCCTGTCCTTATTTCAGTTACTCTGCCCTGTTTGCCTGTTTTATCCTTGGTGTTCTTATTAAATCAACCATTCTACGTAACCAGCTCCTGCGCAGAAACCATCCAATCTACCCAGCAGCTCTACTTCACCCCCCTACGTGGCTTTTTGGCTTAAAAGAAGCAATAGTGAGTACTTCTTTTATCCTTCTGTCCCCATTCTGGTTCCTTAATTGGAAAAGCACTTTGGTACCACCTTCTGTTACGCAGAAACCCATTGTTTGCTTAATCAGATACCACCCTGCTTAGCAGATCTCTGATTTAGAGGGCACCTACAAACACCCCTGCGCCAGCAGGCCCCTCTATAAAAAAGAATTATATTCTTTTTATTTCTTTCTTTACTACTTTTCTACGTGAAAATACCCCACTCTACCCATCCTTTGCACTCTTATCACCTTGTGTAGCTAAAAGGTACTAGCCCTTGGCATCACAGAGGCTGACAATTGGGGGTCTGGCCGGGAAATTACCAATATCCACTCGTGGTAATTTACTCCTGGTACTTACTCTTCTTACTTTTGCTTTTCACTCACGCAAAAAATTACCAAACCACTAAAAATCTTTTATAAAATAAAACCACTAAAAATTATCCTTCTACTTTATTTTTTACGCATTCTTTTAGTGAACCAATACACTAAAACTCTCATTTCCACGCCTGAATTTGTTCATCCACCTTTTGACCAAATTGCCCACTTTGAATTAATCAAACATTATCTTAAAGTCCTCAGATTGCGCAAAAGAAGAGGAAATAGCTAACTATCAACCTTCTGATTGGGAAAAAACTTACGCCTACAGAACAGTTCCAACTTGCTCTTTTTCACTCTCACCAACGTGCTCAACAGGACACAGAACTTCTCATCAAACTCAACTCCATCAACAGGAGGAATCAAGAGAACAAGAGGCGTGCAGATTTTCAAAGAACTCTAGAATATAAACACAACTTTTACAATAGTCAGTTTAATTCTTCTTTATCTCTAAATAAAACTATTAAAATTACCAAAAAATACTTATTTTTACGCCTGAATTTTATCTAGTGTCTTCCACTACCTCTCCAAGCACTTCCAACACTTCTACTTCATCTACCACGGCTCCAGCTACCTCTGTGGCCAATTCTATTACCCCACTTACGGCTCCACCAACAAGTAAGTTTATTATTTACCTTAATTAAATTTTTGTGGCCCCTTTTCACTAATATGTCCCGTGAAAATAGTCCTGTCAGGAAGTCTACCAGGGCTCACAAGCCTGATCTCCACGGCCCCTTACCCCCGCCCACTAGACAACCTAGGAGCAGAGAAGTTGCCACGGAACTTGGCCTTCAAGAAGACCACCCCCAGTCTCCCCAATCCTCAAGCCATGGACGTGGACGTGGAACCAACCCCTTCCACCTCCTTGGCCAGTATCCAGAAACCCCAGACGGAGGAAGAGGACTTGGAAATTCAGGTGGTGAGCACGTCCAAGGAGGACAAGATAGCCAAACTGGTCAAAATACACGTGGCCAACCATCAGAAATTCGTGGAAGCCCAGAAATCCAAGGCCACCCAGGAGATGATGCTGAATCTTTTAGGACTAGCCCAGAAGAGTCAGAAAGAGCTACAGAAACTTATCTCCAAAAAAGAAGTGGAGGAATACACGAAGGGATGGAACCCTTGGGAGGAAAAGAGAGTATTGTTTCCCCACACTGCCAACAAGAACAAGGGGAAGAATATGAGCAGTCTTTCTATGAACAACCGTCATTACAACAATCCCCAGAAGTGGAAGAAATTAGCCAACATCAGCAGCGCCATAACCAACTTCTACAACAGCTTAGATTAGGTTTTTCTGTCCTAGATAATTCTCTTACAATTGCGCATAATAATATTCTTTTGTTAGACAAAAATGCTAAAACACGTCACAAAACTGTTTTAGAATTTTTAAATAAGGCTCCTCCTCCGCCTGAATCTTTAGAAAATTATATGTCTAGCTCCTCTCTCATTTTAAATCAATTGTCCAAATTTCTTAACTCACCTAAGTCTGTCTTTACGCATAATGAATCTGATTTTTACGCCAAAAATTGTGAGCCAAAGCTTCTTAATGTGCCCAAAAAATTAGAAGAACTTGAAGAAGAACATTCCAAGTATTCTAATGATGATTTGGCGGATAAAATCAACAGATTAGAAGACATGTTCCACGCTAATACTGAGCATATAATTAATAAAATTAATAAAAATGCTATTAGCACTTTACACGCCCAAAATGTGAAATTAGAACTTGAACAAATGGATTTAAAAAGAATGATGGTTGAATTACAAGCTCAAGTAGCTTTAATATCTGACCAAAACAACAAGAATGTTAATGGAAATTTAGTATTAAAACATCTGTTAGATATAAAATTTGAATTAACAGATTTAATTAAAGAAATACCTTCCAGAACTGCTCCTGTTAATAACACTACGCCCAAATATAACAATCCTTACATGGAAACAATACTTGAAGATAAGGTAGAGGATAAGGACAACTATCCTCATAACAATCAATCTAATTATAAATACAACAATAGTTCACCAATGCCCCCTAATAACAATTACCCTCCTAATAATTCACCTAATTATAATAACCTTAATAATGGGAGTCAATGGAGTCATGCTCCTTCACGCAACAATGTAAACAACAATGGTAATAACAACTTCATAGATCCCTCTCTTCTGAATAAATTGTTACCACCAATTAAAGAATGGACTAAATTTTCTGGAGAAGGAGATTATGACCATATTAATTTCATCAAATATATTGATCACATACTAACAATATATAGAGCTCCTGATGATGCCATCCTTACTAGGTTGCCTAGGTTATTTGAAGGAGTAGCCTTTGATTGGTTCATTGGTAAACAAGCTACCATGAGGCAACAATCTTGGCCAGCTTGGAAAGAACTGATCAAACAACAATTTGGCACTAGACTATGGGAAAAGAAAATGCGCAGAGCTTTTGAAAATGACTACTTTGATCCTATCAAGCATAATCCTCATCAATGGTGCTTGAACCAGAAGAAAAGGATTGAATGTATCTACCCTAAATTAGATCAAGAACAAATAAATGATTTAATACTTAACCAAACTAAAGGCAGTCTAGAACATAATGTCAGATGTAGAATCAATGACATGGATTGTGATTTATCAACACTTATAGGTGTTATGGAAGAAGTAGTAGAAATGACAGGAATTAATAAAAAACATATTCCTTCTGAAAAAAAGGATTACACTCCTAGAACAGACCCTTCTAAGAAGTTAGAACCTAAAGCTGCTGAACCCATTAGAAAAGAAAAGACTCCTACGTGTTGGAATTGTGGAGAAACTGGCCACAGAAGCACTGAATGTACCAAACCTAGGAGGAAAATCAATAATGTGAATGCAAGCCCTGATTCAGATTCTGAAAGTACCTTTGATATCATACGCCAAGAACCCTCTAGTACTTATTATGGTCAAGATGATGATGACTCTGAATCTGATAACCATGCTGTTGTAGTAATAAATGCTAATATTGGCAATGACTTCAGCATTAATGCTATTCATGGTGAATCTAACTTACCCCAGAAATGGGAAGATAATATGGATATTGGCCATATATCTGATGCCAAGCTATTAACTAACAAACCTGAAGAAGGAAGGTGTTACACCCTAGGTAAAACCAGTTATACTAAGGTTATTTTCAAAAACTCAGCTGTTAAGACTCTATTAGATATAGGAGCCTTTTGTTCTTGTACAAGTGCCACCTTTTTGCAACAAATATACCCTGATTGGCGCAAAAATTTGTTACCTGTTCCAAAGGCTACATTTAGCAGTTGTAACTCTACCATGAAACCTATTGGTGTCATCAATTTACCTTTAATATTCCCCCACACTAAGGGATCCCTCAGATTAAGTGTAGAATTTGTAATACTTTCTGATGCCATTTGTGACTACCTTATACTAGGTAATGATACCTTCTGCATGTATGGAATTGACATTTTCCAGTCCAAAGATAGATATTTTACCATTGGAGGAGATTGGAAAAGGAAATACCAAATTTGCAACATTCATTCTGAGATTATTACACCCATTTCTCAGGAACCTGACCCCAAGGAATTAGAAGATTTTAATCAAGAATATATGTCCCAAGCTGCTATAAGTGACATACTAACCAAGGCTCAAGTATTAGATATTCTTAAAGTATGCCATAAGAATAAAGAAGCCTTCTGTACCACTGAAGAGCCTATTGGCAATGTTACAGGACATGATATTAAATTAGAATTAACTTGTGAACCTCCTTACCCACCTGCTCTAAGAAAAGCAGCCTACCCTTCTAGCCCTAAATCTAGGATAGCCTTAGAAACTCACATTAAAGAGCTTATAGATTTACGTGTACTTAGAAAAGTGGGCCATAATGAACAAGTAGAAATAACTACCCCAGTTATTATTGCCTGGCATAATGATAAGTCTAGGATGGTTGGAGATTTTAGAGCTCTAAATAATTACACTAAAGCTGATAATTATCCCATTCCAAGAATTGACCACTCTCTTCATAACTTATCAAAAGCTAAGTACATAACCTGCATGGATGTTCTCAAAGGGTTTCACCAGATACCTATAGAACTTAATAGCCGCCAATTTATGAGAATTATCTGCCATCTTGGTGTTTTTGAATACCTCAGAATGCCCTTTGGAATTAAGAATGCACCTTCTCATTTCCAAAGAATGATGGACTCTATTTTTGGATCTTTTATCCGCCAGTGCTGGATGATGATTTATATTGATGATATAATCATTTATTCAGATGACTGGGAAACACATATAGAAAAGATACAAATAGTATTAGAAACTTCTATTAAAGCTGGTCTAAAAATGTCTATTAAAAAGTGCAACTTTGGATATGGTGAACTTAAAGCTTTAGGACATATTGTTTCTGGACTATCCCTAGCCATTGACCAAAACAAAGTAGCAGCTGTAATGCTCAAACCTATGCCTCAGAATATCACTGAAATGCAATCTTTTCTTGGATTTTGTGGATATTATAGGAAACATATTGAGAAATTTGCTATTTTAGCCAAGTCATTATATGAGTTATGTAGTAAAGAAACCATTTATGAAATGACTCACCCTAGAGTACTGGATTATGAACAATTGAAGCTAGCCCTTACTACTGCTCCTGTGCTAGCTCAACCAGATTATAACTTACCATTTATTCTGTACATAGATGCTTGTTTAGATGGCTTAGGTGCTGCCTTACATCAAGAATTCCTTGTTGAAGATAAATTGGTAGAAAAACCAGTTCTGTTTATTTCAAGACAAATTAAACCAACAGAAAAAAGGTATGGAGCCAGTCAGATGGAATGTCTAGCTCTTGTATGGTCCTTAGAAAAGTTACATTATTATCTTGAAGGTAGTAGAATTGTTGTAGTCACTGATTGCACAGCAGTTAAAACCCTTATGAATATGCAGACTCCCAATAGGCATATGTTAAGATGGCAAATTGCTATTCAACAATACAGAGGACATATGACTATTGTTCATAAAGCTGGCAAAAAGCATAGTAATGCTGATGGCTTGAGCAGATGGGCTTTACCAAATACTCCAGATAACCCTGCCTGGGATCCTGAAGATGAAGATATATTCCCAATTTTAGGAATACATGTCTGTGATTTGGATGAAGCCTACTACAGCCTTATAAAAGATAGTTACCAGTCTGATCCTGAATTTGTCAAACTACTAGATATACTTAGCAATGAAAATAGTTCCCATGAATTAATTGCTAGTCTACCTCCCTGGTTATCCAAACCTTACTCTTCTGGTAAGTTCTCTCTATTAGATGGAATATTGTACTTTAAAGAAAGGCATTCCAGTGTAATAGTCCTATGTGATCAACTTCAGATTGAAACCCTTATGAAAGAATGCCATGATAATGTTGGTGCTGGACATTTTTCTGAAGAAAGAACTATTGAAAGAGTCAGAACTACAGCTTGGTGGAATAATTGGACTAATGAAGTAGCTACTTATATTAAATCCTGTGAAACTTGCCAGAAATCAAATAAGCAAACAGGTAAGAGATATGGGCTACTTCAAACCATCCAAGAACCCACCAAAAGATGGGAAATTATAAACATGGATTTTGTTACAGGTTTACCTCCTGGAGGGTCTTATTCCTTCAACTCTGTACTAGTGGTTGTAGACAGATATTCAAAAAGGGCCAGATTTATTCCTAACCATAAAGATGATACAGCTATGGAAGTGGCTTTACTATTTTGGAATAGGATTATGGCTGACGTAGGAATACCCAAAATAATCATTAGTGATAGAGATCCCAAATTTACTTCTGAATTTTGGAGAAATTTACATGACATGTTAGGCACTAAATTAGCTTTCTCTACTGCTTACCATCCCCAAACTGACGGATTGGCTGAAAGAATGATCCAAACTCTAGAAGATATGCTCAGAAGATTTTGTTCCTTTGGCTTAGAATTCAAAAACAGTGATGGTTATACTCATGATTGGGTTAGCTTACTCCCTGCATTAGAAATAGCTTATAACAGCAGTAAACATTCTTCATCCAAAGAAATCCCTTATATTTTGGAAAGAGGATGGATACCCAGAATGCCTAAAGATCATATTAATAACAAATTACCTCATGTACATCCCACTTCCCTAGACTTTAAAAGGATGCTTGACATTACACATGAACATGCTAAGAAATGTGTTCAAGATGCAGCTGAATATAATAAGTTAAGATGGGACAAAAGTCATAAAGAACCATCCTTCCAAATTGGGGACAAAGTCCTATTGTCCACTGTGAATTTTAATAATTTGGGAGGTAACAGGAAACTTAAACCTTCCTTTGTTGGACCTTTTACCATTAAGCAATTACATGGAAAAAATGCTGTGGAAGTAATTTTAACAGATGAATTTTCCAGAAAACACCCTGTTTTTCCAGTTAGCTTAATCAAGCCTTACAATAGTAGAGGCACAGATACCCCTGCAGTAACACCTGTACCTGTACCTATAATTGAACCTCTAGACACCTCTAACTTTAAAGTACATAAGATATTAAAGGATAAGAAAGAAAGGATCAATGGGAAAGATATTAGACTCTACTTAGTAAGGTATAGAGGACAATCAGCAGACAAAGATGAATGGATTCCTGAAGATAACATACCAGATGGTCCCATACATCTACGAAATTATAGAGCCTCCAAGAGAAATTGAGAATTTTTTTTTCACTACAGACAAATAGAGTCAATTTTGTTTTCTAAAGTCTCATTTTAAAGGGAGGGAATGTCAGCTTGCTACTATGTCAGAGCCAACCTGACAAAAGTAACATAAAAAGAGACATTATTACCACAATATTAAAGACCCATTTATATGACTAATAATGTACAAAAAACTCAGTTTACTTATTTTTATCCAATAAGCTTAGCAAAGTCCTGGCACCATAAAAATAAGTAATAAATTAAAATAATAACTACTTTTTACAAAAATACTAAATAACTTCTAAACCTTGAGGATAACTTAGAATATTATGTCATATTCTGAATCCTCATGCAAATTAATGTAGGGTCCCTCACTGGAAGTACCCCTAAATTCCTACTCCTTCACCTTGAACCAATCACCCGTAAGAATTGGCCACAAACATATGTCACACGGACATTACACACGTATGTACTTGTTATATATACATACTATATGTGAAATGACCAATTATGGACTTATAATTGAGGTGTTGTGTATAGTTTGGGAGTTAGGCCCAATTGGGGTTTAATCCTCCAACCCCGCGCGTGGATTACATAATCCAATTGGAAATTGGCCAAATGCGTGGAAATAGCTAATCCCCTAGTTACCACACGTGTACAAGTGTAACTAGGGTACTAGTAGATTCTACGTGGTTTATTTACAAGGTTTCATTAATAAAAACCTTGAATACATAAGAGTAACATAGCCAGCGTGGCCTTTAATGATTGGCTTTAGCCATTTGTGGCCAATTTGCGTCATTTGTGGCCCATTTCAGATACATTCACACGTCAGTGTTGCTATGTACCTTAGTTACAATGACTAAATAATTTATTAAGGTCATGGAAAGTACTTGTGACGCAGAATTAATGACCAGCAGTGTCATTGGGATGAGCCTTGTTAGTGCCAATCTCCCAAATTGGCCACATTGCGCTGAAAACCAGTTACTACACGCACACAGGCAGAAAGGTCCTCCACTATGAGTGAAATTAGTATATATAGAGCCCTCTTTCCACGCCAAAAGTTGTTCCCCATCATCAATTATTATTACAGTCAATCAGTTACGCCGTGTCCTGTCCTTATTTCAGTTACTCTGCCCTGTTTGCCTGTTTTATCCTTGGTGTTCTTATTAAATCAACCATTCTACGTAACCAGCTCCTGCGCAGAAACCATCCAATCTACCCAGCAGCTCTACTTCACCCCCCTACGTGGCTTTTTGGCTTAAAAGAAGCAATAGTGAGTACTTCTTTTATCCTTCTGTCCCCATTCTGGTTCCTTAATTGGAAAAGCACTTTGGTACCACCTTCTGTTACGCAGAAACCCATTGTTTGCTTAATCAGATACCACCCTGCTTAGCAGATCTCTGATTTAGAGGGCACCTACAAACACCCCTGCGCCAGCAGGCCCCTCTATAAAAAAGAATTATATTCTTTTTATTTCTTTCTTTACTACTTTTCTACGTGAAAATACCCCACTCTACCCATCCTTTGCACTCTTATCACCTTGTGTAGCTAAAAGGTACTAGCCCTTGGCATCACAGAGGCTGACAAGCAGGTACCGGCTTACACCTACTCGCCAATAAATAGCTTCTTGGCGGGCTGGTACAACCTGGTCCCAGCTTGGCAAGGAGTTATTCCTTGGCGAGCCGGCAGAAGCCGCTTGCCGATGTTGCCCCCCGGTAAAACCGCATGTAGGCGCGGTTTGACCGGGGTTTTTATCAATGCCCTTTTCAAAAATCTTTAATAGTGCTTGGAAAAGTCTGAAAAAAATTGGAGGCCACAGCTGGACATGTCAAAAGAATTAAAAAAAAAATCAAAAAAAATACTGCTAGGTTTTTTGGATACTGTGGAGTGAGGGATTTGGGAGTCCCAAAAGGGGTTAAGGCACTGAATTTCCAATTTTGTCCCTGTTTTGCTGACCACTGTGATCCAATATTTCATTTGGTCAAAAAAATTTCATTTACCATCATTTCCCTCACATCTCAGGCTATACTCTTGAATTTTTTTTAGATTTTTCCAAGCACTATTAAAGATTTTTGAAAATCTGCAATAAGCAAAATCAATTTTATTAATCAAAAATAGTTTTCAATTTGATTTATTTTTTCAGATTCATTCTTTTGAACCCTTTTTGTACCCCTGGACCAAGACTTGTGACGTTAAGTATGTTGGTTGGTCTACTAGACTTGAACAAAATGTGCCAGATTTATATGGAAAGGCACTGTACAGTGGAGCGCAGATTTTGTTGCAAGAGTGTGGGAATGGAGGGAAGGGTGTTAGTCCTCAGTTGGAGATTAAAAGAAAGTGTGCATATTGGGAGTTGAAGAAATGCAATGGATTTTGGTGAATGGAATTGAAGCTGAAATAGATAGATTGATCATTGCTGTGTATGAGAAAATAGAGGAGGGGGTTGGGATCTGGATTGCAAGGATGTGGGGAACTCCGGATGAATTTGACCAAGGTTATTATTATATAGTAGGCCAACATCTGAAGGCGGGAGGAAATGGTAAATGAAGGTTGAGATGTTGTGGGTGTGACCAAATTGGACAATGGAGGCACTACAATGACGGGTTGGATACAGTGCATAATATGGAAAACATCATACATCATCATGTTTGGAAGGATTTTGGAGGATTGAAATAACTGGGAAGAGTTGCCTTTGGCGGAATGGGCAGTGGGTGGTGTGGCTATGCAGCTGGATGAAGGAAATGTTACCTGCTTAGCAATGGGATTGTGGCTGGTAGGATTACGTAGCAGATTGAATGCCCCATAAAGATTTTTGGCACTAATGTCAGAAAAGAATAGGCGGCAATCAAGCAGAAGATTTCCAGGTGCAGAGGTGTGAAAAATTGTATTTCATGGTATATATCATTGTTTCCGGAAGAATCTTGAAAGGGACATATGATAACAGGTGGAGATTGACAAATGCAAAAAAGAGTGGGAAAGTGCATAAAGATGCAGATGGAGGAGGTCAAGGAGTCAAATGAAGGCAAAGATTGGGAAGAAAATGATTCTCAATAGACTTTCTGCTTAAATAAAAATGGTTGGGATTTTGATTAAGAATAGGACACCGGGAATTTTGAGTGTAAGTTTGGATTGGGGAAACATGTGGATATTGCTGCAGTTTGGAAGGCACAAAATAACTGATGGGATTGCTTGAATGAAGACCAGATTCAAGGGATGAAACAGTATGAGGATTTAGGTGATGCCCAATGCAGGTTAGAAAGGACCTACAAGCAAACAATATTGGGTGATGAGAAGCCAAATGCAGAAGGGTAGCAGGATACAAGATGAAGCACAAGTGACAAGTGGATTGGTACCCTTGGTCTTTTGTTCTCAGCGTGGTAGGAATTGGCTATGAAAGGAGGCCAGTTTCAATACATTTCTCCCTCACCGCTTGGCTCTTGATTTGGAGCCAATTGCTCAAAGAGTCAAGCGGTTCGGGGGGAAACCTTTGTCAAACTAGGGGGAAGGGGGGGATGCTAAATTTTTTTTGCATTGTCTGCTGGTTTGTATAATGTTAAACTGTTAATTTGGAATGGAAGAATCCAATTGTCAAAACTTGTTGCCAATTGCCTCAAGAAAGAACAAGAGCTTCAACAAAACCACAAATTGGCTAACCTCAGGGTATCAGGAACGGGTAATATTGATCCACAATAGGTACCCCAGCTCAATTTGGTGTGCACAAGCAGAACAGCCATTTTCTGCTCTAGGAGAAGGATCACATCAACCCCTCTTGCATCCTCTTGTGGAAAAAAATCTACCACCTAGAAGAGTGGTGTTCAATGATATTGCGCAATTATATACAGCTGTTCAGGAGTTACTCATCAAATCATTTGAGGTAAGCATTATTAATTTTCTACTCTTATCTATTCAGGTTGATGTTTGTCTGTTTCTATCTTGCTTTAAAATCACATTGGTGCTATTTACCTTGGTCTTGATGCTTGGAAGTTGCTAAATCAGCTCAATATCCTAGGACTGGTAATTTACCAATTGGTTGAAGAAGATAGTGGTTGCTTCCACTTGGAGGCCATGCCTCCAGATTTTGTGAAGTTAAAGCAATGTCACATGGGTTTGTATTTTGCAGAAAAGGTCCAGACAATAGTTGAGAAGTTTGGCTTGAAGGATAAGGTAAGAATACCACTATCCTTTACTTTTGAATATCTTTCTTGAATTGTAACTGATTTGTGACACTGCTTGCCAATCATTGGTATAGTGACTGACAACGCTACAGCCACCAGGTAATGATTGAAGAGAGAATTTAGAAAGTCATTCCAATGGGCTTGCTTCAAAGGAGAAACCCTTTGGGGTTTTTTTTTCCCACATACTTAATTTAATTGTTCAAATAATGTTGTGGCCGTTTGGAAGCTACAAGAAGAAAAAGATCACAACTGTGAATGCCATTTATGGAGATGAGGATTTGAAACAGGAAAAGGTCAAAGAGCTAGATAAACAGATTAAATTGTGACAAAGTTTTTCATTTTACTTCTCATCCCTTTGACTGCTAATTTTTTTTATGTTTGAATAGTTTTAATGATAGGATGGCCAGCAATTCTGGAGATGAGGAAAGAAAACAAGAAAATTATTTGTTCACAAAAGACAAAAAACTTTTATGCAATCTGATTGATGACAATGAGATTGAACTGGAAGAGAAAGATGTCAATGAGCTCAGCAATAAGGAAGAAAATGATTGATACACTTCTAGCTTGTGCAAGGAGAGTCTTGCCAAGGTAAGAGATCAACACTCTCCCTCTTTTGGATACATGAAAGTAGATTTTGGATACTTACAATAACTTGTTTCAGTTTTGAGCAATTTCTAGGAAACTGAACAAATCACCAAATAAAAGGGCTCTATTTGTATAGCTCTGTCAAGATCTTGATTGCTCAAGGCCACATACAATTGGATGTGATGTATGCACTTGGTGGAGCAACTATTTCCCAATTGAAAAGTATTGTATTATGCTCAAATGCAATGTCAGTTCATCTTCCTGCTCACAAATTAAACCCACTGAGCTGATGTGATTGATCACCTTTGATTTGAAGCCTTGAGTGGCAGAAAGATAAACATCATGGCCCTTCTTGCAATAACCACATCAACAAGAAAAATATCAACTTGGAGCATGACTTGAGGGTTTTTGTGACGTCCGGATGGTTGGGCACCAGAAATTTGCAAAAAAACCCCCAGGAACCGGGGGAGGCAGGATTTGCTCACAACTTGTGTAAGTCCATAACTATGGGTTTATACCTTAGTATAAACCCATATATGGCTTTATTGCGCGGTATCAGCCCATAACTATGGTTTTATAGCACGGTATAAACCCATAGTTCTTGGCCTGGAGCCACATGTCTCGATGGTTGAGCCATAAAAAATTAAAAAATAAAATTGGCTGGCCCAATTGCTTAGCCAAGATAGTTTTGAAGAGCCCTCACCTCAGGGAGTCCAAAACTATGGTCATTGATTTTATTTGACCCCTTTGGGGGGTGTGGTGTTGGCCCGCACAACCAACTCAACTTTTGCAGGCAACCACAGACAGTGATTTTCCGCGCGTAACTGTATGGTCATTGATTTTATTTGACCCCTTTGGGGGGTGTGGTGTTGGCCTGCGCAGCCAACTCAACTTTTGAAGGCAACCACAGACAGTGATTTGCCGCGCACAACTGTATTAGATCACTGTTCTGGATCATCTCACTTGGAATCAAAAGCAAATCAAAATTCAGGATTGAGAGATATTGTTGATCAGAGGAAAAACTGAAGATGATGATCAAAGAAGGTGCATTTTTCTTGATTGGGTGTCATACATACATAAATCAACAAGAACCTAAAAATGTGAACAACTTAACTGAGTGATAAGGAACACTACATACAATGATTGAGTTGGATGATTATTTCTCAATAGAGATGGATCCAGTACTTCCATCCCCTGGTAGGCCTTTAGCTTAACCCAATCCCCTTGCTTCAGAGGGCCAGGTATTGCCTGGCAGCGCAAAGCGCCCCTCACCCTGCAAGGCCTCCAAAGGATGGGCTTGCATGTTATCCCCACTTCTTGGTGTGAGTGTTTCCAACGCTTTGGTGGGGGTTTTTTTGCATCCAATTTTTGATACACTTCTGCCAGTACCTTTCTCATGTCTTTTTGGTATGTTACACGCTTAGTGCAGGCGCACATTTTGCCATCCTTATCATCACGTTACACCATTTCTTTCCCAAGGCAAGCTACTCCAAATATTAGGATTTTGATCACTTGGTCACTTGCTTTCATGTATCAAGAGCTGTACGGATGTACATCTACACATCAAGCATAGTACATAACTCATCAAGATAAAAATGCACCATGGTGTACAGAGCTACAGAGTGCCCTGTACTGGAAGTACAGGAAAGACTAATTCACTCTTACATAGTCGCCAAAGTACATATTCTGAGATGTGGGATTGTGGGAAATCCTAAGGTTGTTTTAAAATCTCTTGGATAGAGATAACTACCTGGTGGATTAAAATTTTGAGGAGGCCAAGTTGAAGGCAAGATGCCTGGCTATCTTGACTCCACACCAATGGCCCCCCAGACACATAGTCTTGGCTCTACATGTGATTGATTACAAAACATGTTGAAATAGCTGAAATTAGAAGAAGCGCCCATGCCAGATTCTTGAGATAACTCATAAGCCTCTCCTATGGAGAGCCCTCTGGGCAGGTCCCCCGGACCCTCCGTTTGAGAGGCTTAGTTAGGCTAGGGCCCCTGGCATATGCGTCTGTATATGGTCTTCTAGACTTTGAGTTACGTATGTCCAATATAGGAATAGATGGTTGTAGATTGTAATTCCGCTTGAGACTTGTAGCAGCTCAATGGATGTTGGCAAGCCACTCCAATTCCAGCTGATCTTGGAGATATGTAGAAACCCCAAGGGCAACTTGATGTTTTGAAGCAAAGTGGGAGATACATATGAGGGCCAAAATCGGCCGAATGAAGCGTTCTTGATCTTGTATGGCCTCAGATTTGCACTTTAGAAACCTGATAACGGAAAACATGAAACACAACAAGAAAGAAGAGACTTTATCAAGATCTTATAATCCTTCCGCATGTTGCTCTTGCCCCACTCCATGCCGCCCAAAAAGAAATCCCTCATTAACCACGCTCCTTTACTCGTTACGGGTCAACCAGTTTTCAGCTCACTCTGCTTATTTCTAGCGATATCCATTAGCAACTTGATCACATTACTGAATCTTTGATCCATCAATTCCACAACAACTTCCCTAACTCACTTTGCTCTTTTGTAGATATTGTTATAACTATTTGCTGAGAGATGAAGAACTACTCCACTAAATCCTTCCTCGTGCTCTTTATCTGCCTAGTCTTATTATGTATTACTCACTCATCATATTCGCTCTCGACCTCACTACACAAGCGCATGGAAGGCCCCATCAAGGATGCGAACATGGTCAAGGAGGGCACTCAAGTTTCCAAATCAACTACGAGTGACTCTGTCGGAACTACCGGTGACACCATGAAAACCGGAAGGTTCGATTTCTTCTCAAACCCCATACAGAAAGATCGAGAGGAACAACTCCATCCCGGCCAAGAATCAAGCAGGCTCGTCTGGAAAAACAATCTGGGTGTGTATCTCTCCATGCTGCCCAAATCATGTCACTCACCTGAACCACAAGTATAATGACCTTTCAAAATTTCAAATTGCGCAACAGTTCGATTTTGGGAAAGATTTAGAGCTACATTTTCAAGAATTCGTCAAGCCATCGAAGGCATCTTCCAATCAAAGATAGAGACACATGAATATGATAGTCCTTTTGCCCGATATCCGGGTCTAACGGAGTTGGTCATGGATGATGGATTAATAGATAAAAAAGTTGACGACTTCATGAAAACGCCTTCAGTCCACAATGATCTGGAAAAGGTAGACGGAACCCTCGACTTATCGCCTGAGGAGAAGGCGGCCGAACTGAAAAAATCCTTGCATAAACTGCATGCCATTCGGCAAGAGGATATTAAGACTGCGCGCATGATGCTGATGACTGACAGCGACCTTTCCGAAAAAATTGAGGCAATGCTTCTGAGGTTGGATCAGGATTTGCATCCTCTTCCAGTTCTTGCAAGATGGATAGCTCGTTATCAGGCCAAGTCTTTAGCTGAGGATCAAAAAAGTGAGTTGATAACATTGTTTTTCTTCATTATTATTTTGCCTCTCCCCTTCGGAGCGTGATGATCTGATTGAGTCTGACGGTTGAACATGCAGTTCTTTCAAACTCTCTACCCAGCGAGAGAAGATATCTCAGCACCGTACATGGCTGTATGGGGCCCAAAAATGTGTTGGAACGATGGTATCAAGAAACGATTCAGGAGAAAGTCCAGACTAACGAATTGCAGCTGCACGGAAAACAGGCGGAGTTCCTTTATGAACTCAAGCGCATCCAGGTAAATTTAGCTCATTTGGCCATCTCGCAACGAACGGATCATCCCAGCACGGCAAGCAAAGCGCTTGCACTTCGTAATAATGAAAGAATTCAAAAGAATGAAGACAAACTGGTGGGTATTGTGGGTAATCGTGATGAATTGAAAAAGACATTGAAGTTGTTAGAGAACATGGATTATCACAAGAGATTTATGAAAGAGTTGAAGAGTGAATCATTGATAATTAGTCTGAGCAAGCTTTCCATATTGATTTAGTCTGAGCAAGCTTTCCATATTGATTTACATAAATCTGATCCTGCTTAAAAACTTGATTACAAGGCCCAAGATCATCATATCATTTTGATCTTCAGTTTATCGAGCCATTTGACCGCCGGCTCGAAGATCTCTACGCGCCATCGGCGGAAGCAAAAATTCCGATTTATGACAAAATCGGTATTAAGAGCGAACCACATCATATACGAACAATAGAGCAACAGGCTACCCCTGCGTTGAACAATTTCCTGACTTGCTTGGATATCTACTTGAAACTAAGAGAGGAGGAGAGACGTATACTGAATATCATCACACCTCAAGATCTTGCAAGTCTCTCAATGGGTTCCATTCCGAAGCAAGATCACGCGGTCAAAAAGAACCCTGATGTCGCGACAGGCAGATAAATTTATGGACACCACATTTTGTAACTCTTTGAACTCACAATCTTCGATCTGATAGCAGTTAATGATTATCCACACAAGTGCAAAATTGAAAAAAAAAAAATCCTGATCATAGCTCAACCCTGAAATTTCTGCTTGGATACGTGTCTGGGTTGGCGTGGACCAGTTCTGTGATTACGGGTTCGTCAGCTGTCATTCTGTGGGATGACTTGAGGACGTCGCTAGGAGTGAACATACCGCAGGAGGCTGTCGAGACACCAGAAAACTACACACGAAAGGGCTCTATTTTTGTAATTGTTCAACATCCTTTTCTTCAATCCGAATTACATGAATGACATGAAAATTAATGTGGCAGTACACAGATCAACTCCTCTCTGGCCTTGATACTAGAGAGAGAAAATGCAATTCATTTTGTAGTTGAGAGTCACGCGTTTTTTTATTGCCAGCCTCTGAATCCATTACAACGGCTTTTTTTGTTACATGTGTATAGATGTGTATGCCCTTGCAGTGGAGATTGGCCGCAAGGTTTCAAACATTCTGAACGGGCTTCAGTGCCACTCACTCAGCCAGTCTTGATTTCTCAAAGAAGCAAGCATTTGTGCACCTTACTTGACCTTGATGTGGGACCGTGATGACACCGGTTTTGTAAGGATATTGAGGTTTGCCTCATTTTTAACATTACGCACTACATCAACAGTAGTAGAATTTTTTCCCCTGCTTTAGCTGAGTGCTAGTCACCATAGAATCCACTTGGTTTTTGGAGACTGCCTGCTTTGTCTCACCGCGCAAGAGATCAAGGCCAGGCTCCTTTCTGCTACACACCGCCTTGAATTTCTACTCAAATGAGGAGATCCCGGTAATGAACTCAGAACTTTTGGTTTTAAAACCAGGCGGGTTAATACACGACCTAGTGTTAACCAACACTTGAGAGAGAGCAGCGCTAGCGAACCTGGATGTGACACGAGCGAGGTGGAACCAATGAGAGTGAGACAGAGGAATTCAAACAAACAAATCGGATCTTTGAATTTCTAACCTTTTGGTTTTAAAACCAGGCGGGTTAATACACGACCTAGTGTTAACCAACACTTGAGAGAGAGCAGCGCTAGCGAACCTGAAAGAAGACGGTGATAAACACAAAGGGAAGAAAGAAAATGAGATGATGATGAAACGGACCTGGATGTGACACGAGCGAGGTGGAACCAATGAGAGTGAGACAGAGGAATTCAAACAAACAAATCGGATGAAGAAAGAGATACAAGTAGATTATCATGATAACTATATACATCCAATATACTAGGTTAGGGTTTGAATCTTGTTCATCTCACTACTCGTGGCTCTGTGCCGCGCGCACCCAACGGGGTGAAAAAGTACCCCCAAACCGTATGTTCAACACCCCCCCACTTTTTCAACCCGTGAGGTTTATGCCTTCTACGCAGTTGACATGCTTGACCCTACTCAGAGATTTGGTCAGAAAGTCCGCAAGGTTGGAGTGTGTTGAGACATATTCCAGTGAAACCTCTCCTTCAGCCACCCTTTCCCGTATCCAATGCAGATGAATCCTAAAGTGTTTGGTTCTGTCGGCGAATACGGTATTCTTTGACAGTCGAATTGCAGCTTGGTTATCGCATTTGACTGTGATTGGGCCTTGATGAGGAATATTGAGAGATTGAAGCAAAAGTCGAATCCAGACGGCTTCACGTCCACCTTCATACAACCCAACATATTTGGCTTCCGCCGTAGAAGATGATACAGAAGGGTATTTCTTGGACTTCCAGGATACCAAGCTGTTGCCTAGCAGTACCAAGTAGCCGTAGTAAGAATATGAGCTCTCTTTGTCGTTGGCATGATCGGCATCTGTATATATTTGCACTGGTGATATCAAGGACCCGAGATTTAGACCAGTCGTGGGGTTGTGACATATGTACCTCAGCAGGTGGACGCAAGCGGCCCAGTGATTGGTACCAGGATGCTTCAGATATTGCAATAGTTGCAACATGGTGAAAGCTATGTCCGGCCTTGTGGACACCGCTAGATAATTGAGTAGCCCCACCGCGCGACGATAGTTGATGCCCATCTTGAGAAATTCTTCTCGCTCCTGAGGTGTGGCTTCCACTAGCCTGGTGTTAGGCACCATCGGCGTATTCACTGCACGTGCTTGCTGCATACCGTAGTTGGATAACATTTTCTGGATGTACACGTCTTGCGACAAACGAAGAGACGATCCAGTATGCTCGATTTTCATTCCGAGAAGATGTTTCAGAGGACCCAGATCTTCCATCAGGTATCGGTCGTTAATGAGTTCTTTGAACCGAGCGACGTCCTTGCTCACTATCACCATGTCATCGACATAGACATGCACCCAGCATTCCCAGTTTGGATTGTCGGACACGAACAAGCAAGGATTGGCCGGAGAAGTCGAGAACGAGATAGATTTGAAGAACTCGGACAGTTCATGATACCATACTCTCGGAGCTTGCTTTAGTCCATAAATCGACTTGAGAAGGTGAAGGCACTTGCCCTTCGGCAGGGACAGCCCAGCCGGCACGCGCAAGTATATCGTCTCGTCCAGTTTGCCGTTTAAGAATGCATTCTTGACATCCATCTGATGAATCTGAAGCCCCTCGTATACACCCTTTGACAAGAGGGCCCGCAACGCCGTTGGCCTGCCGGTAGGAGCATAGGTTTCAGTGTAATCGATACCTTCTACCTGAAAGTTACCCGCAGCGCATAGCCGGGCCTTGAACTTGGATAGATTGCCATTCTCGTCGTACTTCTTACGGAATATCCAGACTGTATTGAGGAGATCCGCATCATTTGGGATGTCAACAATTTCCCAAACTCCGAGTCTTTCCATGGCCGATAGTTCTGAGTCAATCGCCTCTTTCCAGCTGGCCGCCTGTGGACCTTTCATCGCCTTGGTGTATGTTTTAGGAGCTTCAGAAGTCTGATCAAAGAATTGGACTCCTGCATGAAAGCACTGGACATGAAAGTCAAAGTCTTCATCCACTATTGCTACATGGGCTCGCCTTTTTGAGGGAATGATGTTGCCTTCGTCGATTGCCGAGGAGATGTCCTTAGGGGCTTTCTGGTTGATGGGCTGCAGAACTACATCGTATCCTGGACGCGCCATGCGCGATGGACCTTGATCTCTTTCCGGAGACTCCAATGGGGCGTTGTGATATCTGAGTTCCTGTTCTAGGCGTTCATCCGACCCGTCTGAGCTGCCAGATTCCTCACCTTCAACTTGGGCATTTGGAGCCTGCACATTGTCTTCTTCTTCAAACATCTCTTCCAGCGGGGGTTGTAAAAGTCCAGCGGGATTGAACGTGGAGATTCCTGGATATTAAGTCTTGTCAAAAGTAACGTTGTGAGAACTCCTTTTGGGATGGGTTGGCAGTCCTGTGAGGGGGAAATAACTGAGATAATATTTCAACTATATATGAACTATTATGACTGTTACGGGTGGTTTGAAAGACCTGCCCCTCTAATATACTACGTAAGAGCTGACACAACAAAATTATTTATTTGATGTGGCTAACTAATGATAGAGGAAAACTGATATGTAGTAGTCTCGTATCAGGCTTAGATCAACTTTCTTCTTCAGCAATATCACCTTTAGTGTGCGTGGATCTTTGATATGATGTAGTGGATGAGATAAGATAAGTAAGAATGTGACAGAGTGGAAGTGATCAAGAATAGATTATGAGTTGAATGATAAGAGCTGATGAAATCTTTTTATCTTTTGTAGTTTTGTGAACGAGGTGATGATTATAAAGTCTTGTGAAAAGAGTAAGTGGAATGTTTTATGTCCTTTTATGTTTTCTGTGAATGACTATAGGTGAAACTAATGAAAAGTGGACTATTCAGGATATTTTATGCCCCACTCTCTTAGCCTTTAAGATATAATACCCTTAAGGTATGAAAGCTTCTCAGGCTTCCCCGATTTAGATCACACTTACTATCTTGAGAAAAGATGTAAGTGTTTTACCTTTCTGGCCTTCTTCTGTTGTGTGATGGATGTGTTTGAGTCGTTGTGAATGTGAGTGCTTGATGGTTGGGTGT
This sequence comes from Puccinia coronata f. sp. avenae, assembly GCA_002873125.1. Lineage (NCBI taxonomy): Eukaryota > Fungi > Basidiomycota > Pucciniomycetes > Pucciniales > Pucciniaceae > Puccinia > Puccinia coronata. The sequence goes on along the minus strand of PGCI01000555.1, from coordinate 6,701 downwards.
GTTTAGGTGATCCCCTGATGAGGTGGGTATCCGTGGCTGGATGATTCTGATGAGGGGGAAGAGGCCCTCCTTTTATATTGCATAGTGAGGTATTTTTGCTGGTGTGAAAATCCTTTGAGGCATTTTTGCTGGTGAGCATCTGAGCCATGTCTTCTGATTGGTCAGAACCTGATGTCTGAATCCTACGTGATGATTGGTCAGAGCTGAGCCATGCGTCCTTATTGGTCAGAACTTGATGACTGAATTCTTCTTGAGTTTTCCTGTCTGAACCGTGAGCTCTGATTGGTCAGAACTTGATGAGCTAATTCTTCCTGAGACTTCTGGCTGAACCGTGCGTCCTGATTGGCCAGACTTCTATTTCTGAATCCTACGTGTTGATTGGTCAGAACTTGATGGCTGAACCGTACGTGATGATTGGTCAGAGTTGATTATGTAAGACTATGGACTAAAACTATGGACTAAAATATGACTATGTGTCCCTGTGCTATGTACTTATAAAACTATGTATAAAGACTATGTATATATAACTATGGATTAAGTGGGACTAGTCCGGAGGTTTGAGTGAGTGACTATGGTTTAAGTACCAGTGAGAGTGGAAATATGTAGTGACATGTCAGGTTTGTGACATCCCTGATGGGATAATTGATCCTTGTGACATATTTGATACTTGAAACCTAAATAGCACACCACATCCCCCCCAACTTAATGCTGTCCACAGCATTCCGTTTCAAGTATCAAATAAAATACTGAAATGGTGAATCTATCTGACTATACTTTAAGCTACCTGATCTTCTTATACCTTTAACTAATACCCCTATTCTTCTGACTCCGGAATCCTAATTTTCAGACCTTCCTGAGCTAGAACTTGTGAACCTTTTCCAATTCAACCAATAACCTTATATCCGATATAACCTTTATTCCAATATAACCTTATTCCCAATAAACCCATTTTGTTCCTTGTTCTACTGCTGAATCCTGTCAATTCTTGTTCCGTTGTCGTCCAAACTGAATCTTGCCTTTCCGTACATCTGAGATCAAATTTCTTTCTGCCATAACTAGATAAACTTGCCATCATTATTCCCGTTGATATTCAAACCGTTTCTTGTGTTGAGAAGGTCTTGCGTTGGTCTTTTCACATTACATGTTGTCTTCCTGATCAATTGAATCCTCAATGCTTCTGTCATTTTCATCGTCACCTTCTTCTTCTTCTTCTTCTTCTTCTTCTTCTTCTTCTTCTTCTTCTTCATTAATGTCTTCATCATCTTGTTCCTCATCTTGATCTTCTTCATTCAATTCATTTTGTTCATTTTCATCAAGGGGTTCACCTCTAGGGAAAAACCTTTTAACTTGACTAGCCGCATATCTTCTTGTCAATGCAGTTCCGTCCAGTTCTTCTAGTTCATAAGGGCCCCGGTTGATTTGCTTGACTACGCGGTAAGGACCGTTCCACCTGTTCTTGAATAGCAGGCCCCACTGATTCTCTAAAGCTTTATTATATACTAACACTAAGTCCCCAGGAGCTAGTGGTTGTCTAATCCTATGTGCAAGTCGTCTATCCCAATATTTTACAGATTCTTCCCTAGCCTTTTTCAATTTCTCCTTAGCCTTCTCGATGTTCTCCTCCCGTTGAGCCATTTGGTCTGCTCGTACACTTAATAATTCTGCTGTTGTCTTGATAGTTGTCCAATCTACGCTCAAATAGCTCCTCAGCTCCATGTCCACCGGTAAGACCGCCGGTTGTCCAAACTGTAGTTCAAATGGGGAGTATCCTGTTGTCCTTTTTGTTGAAATTCTGTCCGCAAAAGTAACTAGTGGTAAGAACTCCTTCCATTTTGCTCCATTCTCTCCACACATCTTTATCAATGCATCCTTTATGTTCTTGTGACCTCTTTCCACCATTCCCTGCGCTTCTGGATAATATGGTGTTACCACTCGAATCTTGATGCCTGTCTTCTTCATCGCCTTCTGTAGATCCTTCTTGAACTCTCCGCCTCCGTCAACTGTAACCTGCTTTGGGATTCCATACCTGCAAACCCATTCTGACAGAAACCAATCTGCTATGGTCTTGGATTTCAGATTTGTTGTCCCTACGGTTTCTGCCCATCCGGAGAAGTTGTCACGTGCCACTATTATATATTTCCATATTCCTGCCTTGACGTGAACTGCATCCATGCTGACTCGTTGGAAAAGTGTTGATGTTGCCGTGGGCTTTCCTTCCTCCTTAGGTAGATCCTTGCTTCTCTTCTGACATGCTTCACAAGTTTGAACCCATTTTCTAGCCATTTTCTTCATTCCTTCCCACCAAAATCTTTCTTTTAGTCGTCTATAGGTTTCCGCCATTCCTCTATGTCCTAATTCCTCGTGCAATGAGCTGAGAACTTTATCTTGAATTTTTGGGTTGGAGACAACAACCTGATTGTAAGGTATTTTCCTCTTCTTTAACTGTTCATCTTCCACGAAGTAATTTACTGATCTTCTCTTAATTTTAATGTATTCCTTGTCTGTGCAATCTGCTGGCCGTCGCAAAGTCAAAAGGTATCTTTCCATCTTCTTCCAGAATCCAGTTTGAGTATTTTTGCTAATTGATATTCCCAACGTGGTTATGTTGATTTGCCCTAGTGTTGGAAAGTAGTGAATAAGATCTGCCTCTTTTGCTCCAAATCCTGGGTGTGGTGTAACCCATTCTTCCTCTTCATTGAATTCTTGCGGTTCCTCGTCATCTTCTGCTTTTGGGCGTCTCGAAAGGCTATCTGGCATTGTAAACGTTTTCCCCGGCTTGTGTACTAAATCAAAAGAAAATAACTGAATAAATGCTACCCATCTTGTCATAGGGGCACTAGGCAAACTAGGAGTGTTGATCATCTCTATGAGTGCTTTAGCGTCCACTTGAAGTTCGAAGTGTTGTCCCCATAGCATGGTTTGAAGTTTCTTCAAGATCTTAGCTACTCCGCAAAGCTCCAGCTTAGATTGCGAGTATTCAGATTCCCTCTTTGAGAAACAAACTGATTCATAAACAACTGGTTGTGAGAGTCCTTCCTTGTCTTCTTGCATAAGAACTGCTCCTGCCGCAATGAAACTTGAATCCACGGCCAAAGTGATTTTCCCTGCCTTCTCTCCATACTCCAAATTCTTTAAAAGTATCTCTTCCCCAACAATCTTCTTTAACAAATCAAAAGATTCCTTGCAGGCTTTGTCCCATCTGAAAGTTACGTCTATTCTGGTGAGTCTTCTGAGTGGTGATGCTGTAGCTGAAAAGTTCCTGATGAACATCCTAACGTATACACAAAGTCCTAAAAATCCCCTAATGTCTTTCTTGCTTTCAGGAGTTGGCCAGCTTTGAATCTTGTTGACTTTCTTCTTTGACATTATTCTTCCATTTAAAGATACTATGTGTCCCACAATGTCTAGAGCTGGGACGCAGCAAGCAAACTTTTCTCCAGATATTGTTAGTCCTGCCTCCTCTATCCTGAAAAGAATCCTTTCTAAAATTATAGCATATTCCCAAACAAATCGTCTTATTCCTGGGTTTTCCACGAGTTTCTCATTGTTGTACGTAGAAGTTGGTCCCTTGATCCCTCCGTCGTCGATAAAGATTCCTACGTGATTTGGTATCTCTTCTTGAAGTATCCATGTCATTTGAGCTTGATATACTGCAACTGAGTTTGTAGCTCCCTGTGGAAGTCTAGTAAGCTGTAATCTTCCCAACACAGTTTCAAAAGTGGTCATGGGTCTTGAAGCCGGATCTAGTTCTCTTTCATCATATCCTCCCATGATATCTCCTAATCCGTAACATGCCCGTCCTGAGAAAGAATCCACGAATTCTCCAATGTTGGGCGGAAGTCCTGCGTCCTTGATAGTGACCCTATTCAAAACTTGTAGATCATGTACTATTCGTAGTTTCCCATTTGACTTCTTCACACAGAATATGGGGCTGGAATAACTAGATGTTGATTGCTCGTAGAGACCTGACTTGATTCTTTTTCTGAGTAGCTCTACAAAGTCATCCATAATTGGTTTTGGTATTGGTATTGGCTTCTTCTGCCAGGGTTCGTGCGCTATGACCGGTATTCTATAAGGCTGTCTGTAGGAGTGGCGTAGAAGTACTCTTTCCTCTTCACAGAAAGCTACAGAATTCTGCCTAAGTACTATCACATGTTTTAAAAGCTTTAATTCTTCCTCTGTAAGCCACCCGGAGGGGCCAAAGTTTATCATTTCTAATCTTTCATGCGTAATTCGAGAGGTTGGGGTGAATTCCGGAGGACGCATTGTGAGGGGTGTTTGGTAAGGGTCCCTTGACAATGCAGGACGTTGGAGAGGGGGGTTTACGTCTTGAGGCATGGCGTGATTCACAGGCCTAATCTTTTTATCAACTGTTTTGTATTTTGCTGCTGAAAGGTGGTTTTCCATGGTGGTGGTCGATTTTGTGCGCAAAAAGTTTTCCCAAGTCTTGAAGGACTTGCCGCAGTTTAAGGTCATACAGGACCAATCTAAATTTTACTGTTTTAGGCCCCTTTTTAGCTTCCAGGGCGCCGCACCGGCATTTGTGCCCCTTCTGGTTTAAATCTGTGAGAGCAATCTGCCGGGCAGATTGCTTCAAGTGTTGTTTTGTCCCCCGAATGGACCGGACGGGGTTTTGAGCGCGTATCGCCGACCCTTAACATATATTATATGTATTTACGCTCCCAGTTCAGTGCGGCGTTTATCCCCAAGCCACCGGATCTCGACATCGCAGGTAAGTGCATCTTCTTCTCCGTTTCTCTGCTTTCATTAGCTCGCTTAGACTGACTGAACTACTATTGAGTCCGTTTTCTCTTTAATAGCACAACCAGGTCCTATTATACAGACCCCGCTCAACATTTCAATCGTTATTTCGTAGATCTGCTCATTCAAGTCCAGTTCCCCATCAGTAGTCCCGCTCCTTCCGAAGCTATCTGTTGTGCAACTTGTACGTAGCAGTACGTAGCTCATGTTGCTGAAGCTAATTACTGGCTGTTGTTCATATCGGCTCCGCCTGTACTCCCAAATATTGTTAGTCGCGAATACAGGTGGTACCCCGCCTTCCTGTTGCTTGCTCAACACCAAGACCAGGCTCTGTTCATTTGAATTGGACTTGCCCCGCGACCCGCATCCGGTCGATCGCCGATCTGCCTCAAGCTGAGCATTGCACATCCCAGGGCTGAAGTCATGCGCCCCGCTTATACACTGAGGTTCCAGTGCTCATAGCCGGCCTCTTTGTGATCGTCGTGATCCTTGTTTGTGTTTCCCTTGCTCGTTATCACTATCTAGCTGCAGCCGATTTGTCTGATTGTTCAGTATCTCGGCTATTGCCTTTTCTTAACAACAACCTCCACCAAATCCAAGCCCAATTAGTTTTGCCCCGCGACCCGCATCCAGTCAATTTGCACGTGCTTGCTCGTCCAAATCTCATCTATTGCATCTTTTAAGCTGATAACTGAGCTACTGAACTCATCTATCTTACTTCTTCTTTGCTTGATCAATCCCTTTCTTTTCATTCTAGTTCCGCTCCCTGATCTGAATTTATTGCCGGCTCTCTTCTTATATAAATGCTGATCTTACTCCTGTGATATTCTTCTTCCGAGCCGATGATTTCTCTTTTCGCATTCCTCATTGGTTTTACCCGGATCTTCTTTTCTTGTGAATTCAGCCTTTGTTCTTGATTCAATGTAATGAATGATTATTTGTCCCTTCCTCCTCGTAAATTGAGAAGCGACCCGATCTAAGTACAAGGCAGAGCAGGCAGGTCTCCTGCTGTTTGATGATGACAACGCTGCGCAGATCGCTTCTTCCAATCTGTTTGTCTGATCCCGCAATTAGTGGATCGAGGGCAAGTGCTTCACCAGCAGCTTGACCTCGCGCCTTCCTTCATTTACAAAGGCGACTGCTGGCAGTGAGCGTGAGTCGCCAGTGAGAGCGTTCAGAGTTACTGCTCCATCCCGTTGGCCAGCTAGTAAGCGGGTGGGGTCTATAAAAGGACCGTTGTTTGTTGCTTTCTTCATCCTCATCAAACCATCCTTCCGAGTGTTCCTTGAACAATGAGCTCTGATAGCATGTCTGATGCCGCCTATTACTACCCCGGTGATTGGGATTCCCCCATGAACTGTGCGCTTTTAGTCTTGTATTGTGATTCCCATCACCCAATTGTTGATTTGTAGTTATGTATGTCCTTTATCTAGCGTACGACTTGCCTCCTGATTATCATAGATTGCGGAGCCCGGTGTGCAATCCCAACACGCCCATTAGAACGCCGCAACCCGGCTCGCCGTCCTACGACTATTGGTACTTTGACGGTGCCCGCTACCTGCAAGACTGTGTGTTATTATTGTGGTTTCTCTAATGTTCTTGCCCCAACTGATTTTTTTTATTTTTTATTTTTTTTATTACTGTGACTAAGTATCTGGCTCGCCGCCAGCTTGGCATGGTACTCCCAGCCCGGTTCCCGAAGATGTTGAGATGACAAACATGCCGCCGAGCCCGGCTCCTGAAGATGTGGATATGGCCGATTCCCCTTCTGTCTGGCAAGGTGCCTCGGCACCGTCCGGAGATGAGTCTTCTCCAATGGAAGAGGACAAGCTCAGCCTCGATGACAATGGTAAGCCTCATTCTTTCCTATACCCTTTAGATCTCGCTAGCTGACAACAATGTCCGTCCGCTGTAGCTCCAAACAATTCTGCTTCTACCAA
>PGCI01000554.1:0-30599 GCA_002873125.1 Puccinia coronata f. sp. avenae | reverse complement strand
ACTTGTTCCATTGTTCCATTTGTTTCCATCAACCACAACTCAGCCCTGATTAGTCATCATTTGTTGTTCACAGTGTTCCAATGACCATTGTTCCAACCACAAGTTGACCACCCCCATTTGTCAGGATTTCAATATAAAGAGGCTCTCCCTAGCTGTTTTTCCCCCTCCTCACCAGATTCTGGGATCCCATCACATTACACACCATCCACAGATACCTTGCAATCCCTATAGTCTAATACACTGGTCACTCCTCATTATAAAGTCACTCAATATTGAGGTTTTAGTCAATCAACATCAGCAATAAAACTTCATCATTACTCATTTTGTCAGCTTGCTACTATGTCAGAGCCAACCTGACAAAAGTAACATCAAAAGAGACATTATTACCACAGTATTAAGACCCATTAATTGACTAATAATGTATAAAACTTAGTTTACTTATTTTTATTCTATATAACTTAGCAAAGTCCATCACCATCAAAAAGTAATAAATTAAAATAAAAACTACTTTTTCAAAAATACTAAATAACTTCTAAACCTGGAGGATAACTTAGAATATTATGTCATATTCTGAATCCTCATGCAAATTAATGTAGGGTCCCTCACTGGAAGTACCCCTGAATTCCTACTCCTTCACCTTGACCCAATTACCCATAAGAATTGGCCACACTTATGTGTCACAGATGACATTACACACGTATGTACTTGTTATATATACATACCATATGTGAAATGACCAATTATGGACTTATAATTGAGGTGTTGTGTATAGTTTAGGAGTTAGGCCCAATTGGGGTTTAATCCTCCAACCCCGCGCGTGGATTATATAATCTAATTGGAAATTGGCCAAATGCGTGGAAATAGCTAATCCTAGTTACCACACGTGTACAGGTGTAACTAGGGTACTAGTAGATTCTACGTGGTTTATTTACAAGGTTTCATTAATAAAAAACCTTGATACATAAGAGTAACATAGCCAGCGTGGCTTTGATGATTGGCCATAGCCATTTGTGGCCCATTTGCGTCATTTGTGGCCATTTCAGATACAAATACACGTCAGTGTTGCTATGTACCTTAGTTACAATGACCAAATAGGTTATTAAGGTCATTATAAGCACTTGTGACGCTGAAATAATGATCAGCAGTGCCATTGGGATGAGCCTTGTTAGTGCCAATCTCCAAATTGGCCACATTACGCTGAAATATAGCAACTACACGCACACAGGCAAGAAAGGTCCTCTACTAGTGAAAATAGTATATATAGAGCCCTCTTTCCACGCCAAATGTTGTCAGCAATGTCAACTATCTGTACTCTATTCCACGAAAGTGGCGTGTACAGATAGGAATAATGAAGAAAAGTGGATCTTTAAATATTATAAATATAATATTTAAAGACAATTCAAAACAGCACAGGTACTTGTTATTCAAATATGAATAAACAGGTTACTACCCTGCTGCCAAAACCTCTTATGATGCTTAAAATAAGCAATAAGAAGGGCCAACTAGATTTAAACACAGTTCTTCCAACCAAATAATACTTTAAAAGTGTTATTTTGGCTAGGGAGGAGTTTTTAAGTAGATTATAGATATGATAAAGAAATAAGGCCAGTCCTCTAATACTTACTAGAGAAGGTGGACGCCTTTGTATCTTATAATAATTTATCTATGTATGTTAAAAGCTGGGGGAAGGTGTTCCTCAAAATGAATGAGAAACACCTCCTTAAATACCTTTTTCCTACTACAAGTGTACAAGTAGTGGGAATAGAGGTACCAGGCACTAAGTGGCATTTCCTTACGCCAGAAATGTCTCTTTGGGCGTGAGAAAACAAGTTATGACATCATATTTGTGAAAGATGATGCCATTTTAATTTATTATGCCAAATTGGGCCATAAGTGTGAAATAAACATAGAATTTATTCTAAGTATTTCACTACAGACTTGAAATGGGGGTGTTTTGCACCAAGCTCACCAAGTTAAGAGGGAGCATTTCGTGGTCAAAGCCTCAAAACATTATCACAAGTATTTAATCCTAGGGTATAAGGCAAATACAGAGAAAATGTGAATATAGAGAGTGATTTAACTCTAAAAAGAGTTTAGTAATCACAAACTATCTTCCTCAGGTTTATTCAGCACATGAGGGCGCCTAAAAGTGGAGGTTTTCATAATGAAGCTGAAAAACTCTATAATTATTGTATAACTTTATTGTTCTTTATAGAATATCAAGTATGTAATAGAACAGTAAAGTTATACTAGTAAATCTTGGAACTTCCAGGATTTTCCAATGAAAAACTATCAAAATAAAGACTTCTTAATCCATAAAACATATTTATGAAAATGGATTTTCCAAAGATTTGCCATAATTAAATATGAGGTTATAAAAATAGACAGAAAAGGGTATCTTACATTTATAACTATGGTAAGGCTTGAACCCAAGGTCTCTTGCTCCAGATTTTGGGTGAGACTGGTTCTTAACCATTAGACTAAAGACAAGTTGTAGAATGAGTGTAAGAATACAAAATATAAGTTAACATTATTCAAACTTGCAGACCCAAGTATCACATCTTATTAGGTAATATCTTGGGGGCTGACACTCACCCACACTAAAAAAAGAGAAAAAAGGCTAATGTCTTTTTTCTACTCTAAAGTTCCTGAGCAAGGTATCATTGCCTATTTCTTTAGCTTCTAGCCATTTGTCACTATCAGCTAGTTTGTTTTTGAATCTGACTAGATACTGTTTAACACTTTGGTTATTTCTCATGATTCTTCTTTCATTAAGAATCTTCTGAGGAATAAGATCTTTACTATCATTTACCATAGGAGGAGGAACAGATTTGGTTCTAGTGGAAACAACATTATCAGGTTCATCAGGTGTAATATATTTTTTAATTAAACTGATAGGGAAAGTTGGATGTTTCCTTTGATATGGTTCAGTTAATATAACTTCCACTGCATTGGGACCATGGAAGGCTTTAACAATAAAAGGACCAATAAAAGAGTCTCTGAGTTTCTTAGGGCCATCCATGTTAGCAAAATTAACAGTAGAGATTAAAACTTGATCACCAACTTTAATATCAGCTTCTTTATGGGTTTTATCCCACCTACTTTTGTTATAATCAACAGCCTGTTTCAGACAATCTTGAGCATGTTTCAGCTTTATTCATCATCTCAAAGAAAGATTCAGAAGTAGGGTGGATGTGAACAGTTTTACTAAGTATTGCAGTGACAGGCATCATAGGAATCCAACCTCTTTCCAATTCAAAAGGGGTTTTACCTGTCACTGAATGCTTGCTGGAATTGTAAGCATATTCCAGGGCTGGCAATAAAGATATCCAATCATGGGTGAAACCATCTTGGTCTTTATAGCTAAGTCCAAAAGCACAGTATCTTCTGATCATATCTTCCAGAGTTTGGATCATTCTTTCAGCTAAACCATCTGTTTGTGGATGATAAGCTGTAGAAAAAGCTAGCTTGGTGCCCATGAGATTAAACAAGTTTTCCCAAAATTCAGAGGTAAATTTTGGATCTCTGTCACTAATGATGACTGAGGGGCAACCAACATCTGCTATGATATGATTCCAAAATAACAAAGCAATATCCATAGCATTATTTTCTTTGAAGCAAGGATAAATCTTGCTCTTTTAGAAAACCTGTCAACTACAACTAGTACACAATTGTAATTTTCTTTGCCACCAGGAGGAAGACCAGTGACAAAATCCATATTGATAACTTCCCATCTGGATTTTGGCTCATTGATTTCTTGTAACATCCCATGTCTTTTCCCAGTAGCTTTATTAGCTTTTTGACACCTGTCACAAGAAGAACAATAATTAATAACATCCTTTCTCCAGTCTGACCACCATGCAACAGCTTTAACTCTTTCAAGAGTCCTATCAGCTGACATGTGCCCAGAGAACATGTTATCATGACATTCAAACAGGATATCATTAATGTGAGTCTTTTCAACTATGACAAGACCACATGCATTGTTGCTTTTGTAATAAAGAAGACCATCTAACAAAACAAATCTTCCTTCATCAAACTTCTTTTTCCAAGAAGTTTCCAGACCATTAAGAAGACCAAGGTCTTTGAAGTCAGATTTGAGGGCTTCCATTATGATAGTAGTGTTTTTATTTTTAGAATAACTTGAATTATGCTATCAAAAAACTCATCTTTCAAACTACTAACAGTAATACCCATAACAGGTAGGTCTCTTTCAAGGTTCTCTTCATCATAAGCTGGATTATCTGGAGTATTTGGTAAGGACCATCTACTCAGAGCATCAGCATTTTTATGAATAAGACCTTCTCTGTGAGTAATAGTCATACTACTCCTCCATTCTTGAATGGAGATTTGCCATCTCAACATATGTCTGTTAGGAGACTTTAAATTGATCAAGCTTTTCAGTGCAGTACAATCAGTAATTACTTCAAAGAAACAGCCATCTAAGTAATAATATAGTTTTTCCAAAGCCCATACTAAACAAAGACATTCAAGTTGAGAGGCACCATATCTTCTTTCAGAATCTTTCAATTGTCTAGAAATAAAGACAACAGGTCCTTCAACTGGTAAGTCATCTTTGATTTGTACTTGATGAAGGGCTGCACCTAAACCTTCCATACTAGCATCCACATAAAGCTTGTATGGTTGGGTAGGGTCAGGATGAAATAACACAGGAGCTGTAGTGAGCATTTCCTTCAGGTTATTATAAGCATCAATCCTTTCCTTAGTCATTTCAAAAACTACACTAGGACTCACAAGTTTTGTTAGACAAGAAGATATGGCAGCATAATTCTTCAAATGTTGTCTATAATAACTCATAAAACCTAGAAAGCTTTGGAGCTCTTTAACATTAGTAGGTACTGGTTTCAAAAGAACAGCAGCTACTCTGTTCTGATCTATTCCTAAGGTAAGACCAGAAACTACATGTCCCAGAGCTTTAAGTTCATTAAAACCAAAATGACACTTAGGTAAAGATATTTTCATGTTCATTTGAATAGCTCTTTTCAAGACAAGGTCTAATCTTATGAGATGTTCATCCCAATCTTGAGAAAAGAGAATTATATCATCTATGTAGATGATCAACCATCCTTCCCTAAGTTCATTATAGAATTCAATGTCCATCATCCTCTGGAAATGAGAAGGGGCATTCTTAATTCCAAAGGGCATTCTGAGGTACTCATAAATACCCAAGTAGCAGATAATTCTTAAGTATTTCCTACTATCTTTGCTCACAATATTTTGATGGAAGCCTTTAAGAACATCCATTGTAGAAATATATTTAGCTTTGGCTAAATTAGTCAGGGATTCACTAATTTTGGGCATGGGATATCTGTCAGGGACAGTTACACTGTTCAAAGCTCTAAAATCTCCACAAAGTCTAGATTTATTATTATGCCAAGCTATTATAACTGGAGTGGTGATATCAACTTCTTCTCCAGGTGAAACTTTTCTAATCACTTTCAACTTAAGTAAAGCATCTATATGTTCTTTGATAGCTTCTCTGCTTCTAGGACTAGCAGGATAAGGTGATCTTCTTAAGATAGGAGGAAAAGGTTTCTGAATGGTTAGTTCAATGTTGACCTCATGGCCTTTAATAGCTCCAAAGTCTTCACCTGGGGAACTAAAGGCTGCTTTGTTCATAACAAGAGTATTATACAACTGTTCAGTTTGATCAGTTGTGAGCTTATTATAAACTTGAGCTTCCTCTTTGATTTGATTTCTGAATACTTGAATATTGCTGACAAAAGTTGTTTTTTCTCTTTCAAAGTGATATTTCATATTATTTTTTCCAATAGTAACATAGCTAATGTCATCATTAATCAAATTGATTTTATAGGCATGAAGGTAATTGTTACCAATAATAAAATATTGGGCTTTAATATCTTTCCATAACCATAAAAACCATATTCATTTTATTGAACCAAGAGTGAGCTCATAACTAATTTTACCTATGTAATGTAACTTCTGGTTGCAACTCTTATAAGTCTTATTGTCAGGCTCAATAGTTTTGACTTATATTCTTGTCTATCTGGGACAAATATCTAGTTCCAACACAGGAAATGTAAGCTCCTGAATCAAGTAAAGTGTTAACTGTAATGTCATTCCATTTGATTTTATAACACTACTTTTACCTTTACTTTCTTCAATGTGAAAGACATTGCCAACAACATTGTCTGAGTCATCTTCATCTAAATCAGATTCTTCTTCCATTTCTGGATCTTCTGATTCTTCAGTAGACTTATCCTCAGCTATAGTGTTCACAACTTTTCTTTCTTCTGCAGTCTTTAGCTAGATGTCCTTTAAGTCCACAGTTATTACATTTAATATCAGAGTAATTCTTAGGTTTTTCAGTCAAAACAGCAGAAGAAGAGACCAGAGGCTTATTCTGATATTTAGATCTTTTACCCAAATTAGTCTGATAACTATTTCTTGAAGTACATTGATGAAAGTACTAATATCAGCATGAGTAGTATCTAAAGCACACTTAACTGCATAAGCAACTTCACCATCACACAAATCAAGAAGTTTGATGTTGATCTGTTCAGTATTCAGGTAAGGTTCAATGGACTTAATTCTTCTGTATTGCTTTGTGACCCAAGCCAGAAACAGAAGAATTATTGGCATCAAATCTAGAATTATAAAAGGCTTTTTGCACTCTTCTCCTCCAAGTAGCATTGCCAAATTTATTTTCAATTTGATGCTTCCACCAATCCCAAGTTTGGAGGCCAAACTGGTTTTTGACACCTTTATACCATTCACTAACAGAGCTTTTGAATAAAGATTCAATCTGGAAATGATAATTCTATCATGTAAATCCATATCGGATTTCAAAGTGTCAATCCATTCTATAAACTCAGTGTGGTCATACTCTCCTTCACCAGAGAAAGTAGGCCAATCAGAAGTTTTAGGAATAGCTGCCATCATTTGCTTTCTAACTTCTTTGTCAACTTCATGTAAGTCAAAAGCAGGGGTGTTATTAAATTTAAATTGATTGTTAACAGGAATCTTAGAATCTATATTGGGAACATTAGAAGTCTTTTGAAATGAAGAATTATCAATAGAAGGAGCATTAACAAAAGGATTTTTGTGAGAATCAATAGGGTGTACCACAGGAGTATCATTATTATTGGAATCAATTCTTTTGTTAATACATGGACAAGAGACAGAGGTAAAGTGATCAAGTTTATTTTTCAAAACATCTTGATTAGCTTTAATGTCTTTAAGATCATTAACAAGAGAATTTAATTTTCCTTCAATGCTCTTGACTTTTTACCTTTGTCTTTATAGTCTCCATTCAGATTCCAAGCTTATTTGTCACATTTTGAAGGTGATCACTCAAAGGTTCTATATGTTGAATAAAATGACTTTGAATTTCTGATGCTATATCACCACACATATCTATGACATTATTCTGATTGGAAACAACACAACTAATTAGTTCAGATTGAGAGGAAATTTTTTCTTCAGTTTTTATAGTATTCTTATCAATAACAGACTCTATTTCATTAAACATATCAGAGAGAGTAGATAACAGAAATTGTCTAGTAACTAAGATGGTTAACTGATCAGAGGAATTGTTTAATTTGGAGGAGGTGACTGCGCTGGGGCGTTTTGGGTCGCCTGAAACACTCGTTGGTCGTGGCGAGACTGGTCTATGTACTGGTAAGTGCCCTGGAGTTGTCTCGCCATGCGGAACATCTCTCCGTAGATCGAGTTGCGATACGCGCGTCGGTTCAAGCGGCGTTGAGTGTTGGGTCTGGCCGCGCCCGACCAGTTCTGGTGGGAGGATTCTAGCGGCTGGAACGGTACTTGCTCCAGGCTTGGAGCTGGTTTCGGGTTCGGGTTCGAAATCTCGACGATCGATGGAGCCGGCGTGAGATCCGGCTGACTGGTAGAGGCTTCTTGCGCCTGGGTCTGACGCTGGGCCCTCCTTATGGCGACGGGATCCCAACCCTCGGTCAGAAGTAAGGTCTTGCGCTGACCTAACTTCTTCACTAGGCTCCTGTGCGTGGCCAACGCTTGAGTGAAGAAGAGATCCTTCATCTCCTGGTCCTCCAACGAGGTGTCCTGGTAGCCGCAAAAGTTGGCTTGGTGCTGCTCGAGGATTAACCTTAGCGGTCCGGACAAGCTTTCGTGTACTAGGAGCGAGAGGAGGCATTTCAGCGAACTTGCCAGCTAAGCGGTTACTAACTCGCAATGAAAAAGGAACGCACTCTCGTTTTTTTCCGCGATTTGTTCCGGTGTTTCTTTTATCGGCCATTGTAAAAAAAATTGAAGTAACAAGTGAGCAAAAGATCAGAATAAAAAACAAACGAAAAGACACTAACGGGTGGAGACACGAGTCCACACAGAACTGTTAATCAACGGATTACGCTCCTTTATAGCAGGTTCAGGTACTTCTTGATTGGCGAGAGGTTCAGCGTCGGGGATAGGAGTATCCTCGGCGTTGGTGACTCTGTCTTGGACAGTGGAGGAGCGAGCTCGACGGTTGGACGAAGTACGACCACGCGGGACGAACGTCTCGGACACTAATAACAACTCAATTTTTCTCGTGTTAACGAGATCTAAGCGAAGAGAATGATCAAAAAATTACTAACTTTCGACGGATGGATCGGAAGTTATGGATTTTTGAAGTGGGGACTTGAAAATTCGAAAAAATCGAATTTGCAGGAGTAGGAAATCTGTTTTGGGCTATAACAAACCCAATTTTACGAAATAAAAAGAACCAAAGTTATCAGATTCTGCGCCTTAATCAGGAGAATAAGGATAGAAGATAATATGGAAAACTTTTGGCGGGGAAAAATGAGTAAAATCTGGATTTTACTATTTTTCACAACACAAAGCGGAAAAAAGGTCCTTAATTCTTAAAAAAAAATTAAGGCCACTGTTGGGACACCAAATGTCAACTATCTGTACTCTATTCCACGAAAGTGGCGTGTACAGATAGGAATAATGAAGAAAAAGTGGATCTTTAAATATTATAAATATAATATTTAAAGATAATTCAAAAACAGCACAGGTACTTGTTATTCAAAATATGAATAAACAGGTTACTACCCTGCTGCCAAAACCTCTTATGATGCTTAAAATAAGAAATAAGAAGGGCCAACTAGATTTAAACACAGTTCTTCCAACCAAATAATACTTTAAAAGTGTTATTTTGGCTAGGGAGGAGTTTTTAAGTAGATTATAGATATGATAAAGAAATAAGACCAGTCCTCTAATACTTACTAGAGAAGGTGGACGCCTTTGTATCTTATAATAATTTATCTATGTATGTTAAAAGCTGGGGGAAGGTGTTCTTCAAAATGAATGAGAAACACCTCCTTAAATACCTTTTTTCCTACTACAAGTGTACAAGTAGTGGGAATAGAGGTACCAGGCACTAAGTGGCATTTCCTTACGCCAGAAATGTCTCTTTGGGCGTGAGAAAACAAGTTATGACATCATATTTGTGAAAGATGATGCCATTTTAATCTATTATTGCCAAATTGGGCCATAAGTGTGAAATAAACATAGAATTGTATTCTAAGTATTTCACTACAGACTTGAAATGGGGGTGTTTTGCACCAAGCTCACCAAGTTAAGAGGGAGCATTTCGTGGTCAAAGCCCCAAAACATTATCACAAGTATTTTGATCCTAGGGTATAAGGCAAATACAGAGAAAAATGTGAATATAGAGAGTGATTTAACTCTAAAAAGAGTTTAGTAAATCACAAACTATCTTCCTCAGGTTTATTCAGCACATGAGGGCGCCTAAAAGTGGAGGTTTTCATAATGAAGCTGAAAAACTCTATAATTATTGTATAACTTTATTGTTCTTTATAGAATATCAAGTATGTAATAGAACAGTAAAGTTATACTAGTAAATCTTGGAACTTCCAGGATTTTCCAATGAAAAACTATCAAAATAAAGACTCCTTAATCCATAAAACATATTTATGAAAATGGATTTTCCAAAGATTTGCCATAATTAAATATGAGGTTATAAAAATAGACAGAAAAGGGTATCTTACATTTATAAATATGGTAAGGCTTGAACCCAAGGTCTCTTGCTCCAGATTTTGGGTGAGACTGGTTCTTAACCATTAGACTAAAGACACGTTGTACAATGAGTGTAAGAATACAAAATATTAGGTTAACATTATTCAAACTTGCAGACCCAAGTATCACATCTTATTAGGTAATATCTTGGGGGCTGACAAGCATCATCAGTTTATATTACAGTCAATCAGTTACGCCGTGTCCTGTCCTTATTTCAGTTACTCTGCTCTGTTTTGCCTGTTTTATCTTTGGTGTTCTTATTAATTTAACCATCCTACGTGTCCAGCTCCTGCGCAGAAACCATCCAATCTACCCAGCAGCTCTACTTCACCCCCCTACGTGGCTTTTTGGCTTGAAAGAAGCAATAGTGAGTACTTCTTTTATCCTTCTGTCCCCATTCTGGTTCCTTAATTGGAAAAGCACTTTGGTACCACCTTCTGTTACGCAGAAAACCATTGTTTGCTTAATCAGATACCACCCTGCTTAGCAGATCTCTGATTTAGAGGGCACCTACAAACACCCCTGCGCCAGCAGGCCCCTCTATAAAAAAGAATTATATTCTTTTTATTTCTTTCTTTACTACTTTTCTACGTGAAAATACCCACTCTACCCATCATTTGCACTCTTATCACCTTGTGTAGCTAAAAGGTACTAGCCCTTGGCATCACAGAGGCTGACACATTTAAACAACTCATCTTGACCCACTTGGTAGAAGCGTCAGCTCCCAAAAACTCATTTCGCACTACAAACCCTTATCATCATCATCCATCCTTGGTAGTAGCATCAGCTTCCAGAACTCATTAGCTTAACACACCTTCATCCTCCACATACACTCTCAACATTCACCAATATCATCATCACCTACCATCAACAACACCATCATCAGTCACCACTATCATCTTTATCATCATCATCACATACACTTAACACTCAACACATCCTTAGTCACCTATACTTGCTATACCATCTGAAGTATCTTGGATACACTTACTATCACTTGAATTAAAGCCTGCCAATCATAGATTGGGGGGTCTTGTTTTAGTGTCTAGTATAGGAACGGCAGAGTCATCCTCACATCATCCCGTTCCGCACTCAGCAAAAGGTCTTCACTGACACTTTTGAGCTTTACAGCGTGGCCAAACCTTGAGTCTTGATGAAACTAGTAGTACATTTGAAGAAGAATTTTTGCAGTCCCTGTTTTTGTGATTTCATGATTTTCTGGGTGTTTTTGGTGATTGACTGGGTTTTCTTCTTGCTTTTCTGGTTTTAGAGTTTTTCAGGTTGATTCTTACAGAAATTGAAGATTTTGACGCCTAACTCCTAGAAAATTGCCTATGTATGCTGAATAGGGGGTATCAAATATAGGCCATTTCACACTTATTTAATTGACTGTTTTTCAAAAATCCACCATTTTTGAAACCTGTTGGTTGCTCATCAATCATCATTTTGGATCCAGCAATGAAGAAAAAGATTTTTTGACACCCCCTAATATTGAGCTAGTATTTGATGACATGAGGTACAGCTTTGGGGGTCCCTCCCCCAACTTCTTTGAAACAATTTTTGGTTAGGGTTTTGTATGCTGGTACCAAAAGGTCTTATGGTGATTTTGCAGATTTTTTTTAATGCTGCGTGCAGTCCGCAGCATTCGCAGCTGTCAATGTCAGGTGTACGTGTTGCCTTGGTCTGTACTTCTTTTGCCTTGCGCAGTGCGCAGTGCGCTGCGTAGCTTTGGTTTGGGCTGCAGGTCCTTAAATCTGGGAGGGCCCGCAGGCTTTGTTTTGTTTTGGCCTGGGTAGTCTGAGTGTTTGGGTGTTCAGGGTTGTTCTAGAATTTTTGGGTGGCTGCACCGCGCCCCTGCTTACATATGCCCGTCCGGTTTGGACTTGGGTACCACCGCGGCTCTGGAGCAACCTTTCAGCTGTCAGCTGTACAAATATCCCCTCCACCGTCTTTGCATTGCCTCACCATAACATTGGCCGGCCACTATTGTTCAATCTGGTAAGTCCCAGTCTTTCTTCTGGTCCTGTTCCCCCCAACACATGGTATTGACCACTAATTACATTTATTTTTCTTCTAGATTCAATGTCAGCCCACCATGTTGAGCGGTTCTTGTTTTCTCGGCCAATGTTTCCCTAGGTCAAAAGTGTGCCTTGACCCAATCTGGGATGCCGGGGTTACCCCACTCCTTTGTACCGGAATCGGGCCGCCAAAGCCTACTCAGCTACCTTCTTGTCTTCTTTGGCTGTGTATAAGTATTGGCCGCCACACCGTATTTCCATTTGTCATTCCACAGCTTCTTCCCCCTCATTGAACAACTTTCATCTGTCTTGCTCATACCTCTAGTAGACCCCTTATCATGAATACCCGTGTGATCCCCCCTTTTGAGGACGTCTACTTGGACTCAAATGGAGTCTTATTTCAGAATGGCATTGCCATTGTTGATCAACACAGATCCATTATTCATTGCCCCATTGGGGATCATCCTTTCCCTGTTTTCCGTCCTACTCTCGTCAATCCCAAGACGGCTGTATTTTTTTTATTTTTTTTTATTTTGTTTTGTTTTTCTCCTTGCTTATGCAAGAGTCTGTTTGCAGGTTCTGCGCTCCAACCAAGCCGTGATTGGGCATGCTGTGCAGTGCATTGCGCCAATGGTGTTCCATCCATACCCGGCCTTTGTTGAGTCTTGCTCTGATCCTTGTGTAAGTCTGCTTGCTTCCGCTAGAGACACGGTCTTCCAACCCTCTCCATACTTCTTTTTTTTTTTGTTTAGGTACTTTTGAATTACCCAAGGGGTCCAGTCCCTCCTGGTCTTGAGAGCCTCCCGGAGCACACTTGCACCTATGCTCCTGCAGAGGTAAGTCCTTCCTTTTTTTTTTTTGAATGAGCTTCAATCCTAATTCCCCCGGCCGCTTTCCTTCTTCAACGTCGTGCCATTGATCCACGCGCTCACCGTGCGTATGATGCCTTGGCTCAAGCTGCCAACAATAATTCTACTTCTAACCGGGCTCACAACCTCATTGCTGACCCCTATTACACCGTAGGTGGTGGGATTCCCACCCAATCCGTCTCCAAACCTCACAGCACAACCACCGACCCTATTTCTGTTGATTCCGCCTTCTACCCTGCAGACCATCAATCCAAACCGCTTTTGACAAACAACCAGGGCAATCCAGTCTTTGTCACATACCCCTTCACAAATTTCTTGCACCCAACGACTCCCAATCCGCCTGGCTTCTTTGACCCAGAAGATTATCACCGCTTGGATGACCGCCAAATCCACAACCTCCTTACTCGCAACCACAAGCCTGCCCGGTTTGATTGCTACGCCTTTGGGCCCCAGCAACTGACTGACCTGTATCAGTCCACCATGTCCGCCATGGTGTCCAACTACAATGGCTTCCCTCCACGCAATGGGGCCGAGTGCACCAATGGTGTGCAAACTTTCAATTTTATTACCCGCCGTCATCACTTGTTGGACCAAGTTATGTGCCGCCAATAGGTTACGGTATGTTTTCTTCTTCTTTCTTACTCTTCGTCATGTGCTGATGGCTTGGTCTCTTCTTTTTCCTTAGGACGCCGTGATTGGTCTGCTGACTACGAGCTATAAGTTATAAGCTCCAGGGGTAAAAATATCTTCAGAAAAACCCAAAAAAAAAAAATCTAATAAACCCAAAAAGCTAAAAAAAAAAAAAAAAAAGGAAAAAACTTGGACAAAAAAAAAGTCAAAAAATAAGGGTCAGGCTAAATGCACTCCAACATTTTACTTCATGCACTCCCATTTGGAGTGAAAATGTGTGCACTCCAACTTTTTTGGAGTGGCAAGCTGTCCACTCCAAAATATTTGGAGTGAACCTTTGTCCACTCCAAAATGACAAAATTTCTTGGAGTATACAGTTATCCACATCTTTTTTTTTGGAGTGCACAAATGATGCACTCCAAAATTTTTGGAGTGAACATGAAGTCCACTCCAAAAATTTTGAAGTGCACTTGGAGTCCACTCCAAAAATTTTGGAGTGCAATTGGAGTCCACTCCAAAAAAATTGGAGTGGACACCATTCCATTCCAAAAATGGGAAAACTTTGGAGTGGACAACTGTTCACTCCATTTTTTTTGGAGTGAACACTTGCCCACTCCAAAATGTTGGAGTGCATGTAGTAAAAGTTTGAAGTTCATTTAGCCTGACCCAAAAATAACCCTGTAGTGTAGTTTTTATTAGCTTATTCTTATTTTATTTTTATTTTGTTTTATTTTTCTATCTTCTTGAGTTGGAATCTAACACTACCCCTCCCCCAACTTAAATGAGGTTGTCCCCAACCTTGCCACGCTCCTTAGTGCGCAGTGCCAAACGCGAGTTCCAATTTTCTATAAGTCTTGAGGACTGAAGATGCCAAAAGGATAGGAAAAAAAATCTTCTGAAAAATGATGTGAGTTAATAAATTCTTTTCAAGTTTTTATTCATTTTCAAGTGTTTTTATGATACTTTTTCCCAAAGAAGGGGTATGTCAGCTTGCTACTATGTCAGAGCCAACCTGACAAAAGTTACATAAAAAGAGACATTATTACTACATTAGGGGGTATCAAATATGCCAAATCCACAGTTAGAAACCAGTCAATTATCCAAAAATCTTTTTCTTCATTACTGCATCCAAAATGGTGCTGGATGAGCAACCAACAAGTTTTAAGAATGGTGGATTTTTGAAAACCAGTCAATTAAATAAGTGTGGATTTGCCTATATTTGATACCCCCTATTATTAAGACCCACTAGAGTTTAGAGCGGCTTCGCCGCTGTAGGTTGTCAATGTCCAATGAAGTGCAAAGAATTGGGTGTTGTGGCATTGAAACCCACAACCTTCTGCATTCATGAAAGCTTCTCCAAGAATAATGAGCTAAACACACATGGGTCTCACAGGTAACTTCTGGCTGATTTGATGATTTGGCTCAGCTACACATATGAAATACTACAGGAATCTTGTTGAAGCTCTGTCAGCCTCTGTGATGCCAAGGGCTAGTACCTTTTAGCTACACAAGTTGATAAGAGTTCAAAATAAGGGTAAAGTGGGATATTTTCACGTAGAAAAGTAGTAAAAAGAAGGTATAAAAGAATGTAATTCTTTTATAGAGGGGCCTGCTGGCGCAGGGGTGTTTGTAGGTGCCCTCTGAATCAGAGATCTGCCAAGCAGGGTGGTATCTGATTAAGCAAACAACGGGTTTCCGCGTAACAGAAGGTGGTACCAAAGTGCTTTTCCAATTAAGGAACCAGAATGGGGACAGAAGGATAAAAGAAGTACTCACTATTGCTTCTTTCAAGCCAAAAAGCCACGTAGGGGTGTGAAGTAGAGCTGCTGGGTAGATTGGATGGTTTCTGCGCAGGAGCTGGACACGTAGAATGGTTGGTTTAAGAGGAACACCAGGGATAAAACCGGCAAACAGGGCAGAGTAACTGAAATAAGGACAGGACACGGCGTAACTAATTGACTGTAATACTAAATGATGATGTTGAACAAAGAACAGGGAGAAAGAGGGATGTTGAATACTAATTTCAATAATAGTAGAGGACCTTTCTTGCCTGTGTGTGTGTAATTGCTATATTTCAGCGCAATGTGGCCAATTTGGGAGATTGGCACTAACAAGGCTCATCCCAATGGCATTGCTGGTCATTATTTCAGCGTCACGAGTGCTCTTCATGACCTTAATAACCTATTTGGTCATTGTAACTAAGGTACATAGCAACACTGACGTGTAATTGTATCTGAAATGGGCCACAGACGCCTAAAATGGGCCACAAAGGGCTATGGCCAATTTTTAAAGGCCAAACTGGCTATGTTAATCTTAGGTATTCAAGGTTTTTATTAATTAAACCTTGCAAATCCGTCATGTAGAATCTACCTGTACACTGGTCATGCTTGTACATACCTGGTAACTAGGTAATTGCCTATTTCCACTCATTTGGCCAATTTCCAATTGGATTATATAATCTACGCGCGGGGTTGGAGGTTTAAACCCCAATTGGGCTTAACTCTCAAACTATACACAACACCTCAATTATAAGTCCATAATTTGTCCTTTCACATACAGTATGCATATATATCAAGTACATACGTGTGTAATATGCATCTGTGACATGTGGGTGTGGCCAATTGTTACAAGTAATTGGTTCAAGGTGAAGGAGTAGGAATTTGGGGGTACTTCCAGTGAGGGACCCTCCATTATTTTACATGAGGATTCAGAATATCAAATAATATTCTATGTTATCCTCAAGTTTTAGAAGTTACTCATAATTTCTGTAAAAAATAGTTATTTATTTTAGTTCTAACTTATTTTTAAGGGTACAGAACTTTGTTAATGTTTTTGGGTAAAAATTAGTTATTACTCTTAGTTTCATGTGTTACTATGGTTACCTTATGATTCCTTATTATTATAGTTACTTCATGTCTATTTGTTGTCAATTATTAGCATATGTACTATTTTCAGGGTTTGTACATATGGTAATAGTGTTGTTTTTATTTTTCATTTATTTTCATTAATTTCTATCTTACTAGTGTTACTTTGTCAGGTTGTCTCTGACGTAGTAGCAAGCTGACAAAATGGGCATTTGGGAATGCAATTCAAGTTCAGTGAGAAGAGAGTAACACATAATTCCATAGGCACAAAAAGCCATAAGAACAGTCGACAGCTATGGAAGAACTACATACATATTCTCAGCCCCAACTAATTGCACAAGGGAAAGATGACATAACCATGGAGCTCATTTGTTGAAGTACCACCACAGGCTCAGCCACTTGACCTCAAAATCCTCCCGCATAACAGGATGCTTGCTTGTCCACTCAATCTCTCCTTGTCTCTTTTTTCAATCCTACACAGACCAATCCAGTTATTAAAATTGCCCCATGGTGTCAAACTAGGCAAACAGGTTGGATTAGAAAGGTAAATGATTTTTGCGTTTCTAAGAGATTGACATCTATTATCTAACCATGTTTACCCATACCAGCCTGGATCTATACTTCAAAATTGAAATGAGACAGCATCTTGAGAGCCTCACAGTTGTATCTTGCGTAGGATTTTCTCCTTAGCAAGCTGGTGCAAGCTTGTACCCACTTGCCAAGGAGTTCTTTCTCAGTAAGCCAGTACAGGCTTGTCCCTCCTTGCCAAGGAATAACTGAGTCCTGGCCAAGCAGGTACAAGCTTGTACCTGCCCGCAATTGAGCTAATCCTTGGCAAGCAGGTGCAAGCTGGTACCTGATTGCCAGGAAATAACTCCCCGGTGAGCTGGTACAAGTTTGTGGGGAGACGTCGTTCCCCCCCCCCCGGAAGCGTGTAGGCACAGTTTTACTGGGTTTTTTATTAGCAACCTTTGTAAATCAGTGCAGCTGAACTATGAGAATTATTATCTAGAATGGAATCTTCATTCATAATATCAACTAGTAGACAGGGCGGCTGCGCCGCCGCAACCCCCCGGGCGCCAGGTTGTCTGCTGACCACCGCTGTTCACCCCTAAACTATTCATCCAGGCCAAAGCATGGTGAAGCCGCAAGCCGAGTGCAGGCTTCACCCCAGTCTTGAAGCTGTTGACCTCGGCAACCGCTTTGCCTCTGGAGGCCAAAAGTCACTGGTACCCGCACCGGCACCTCTCACCTCACGCTTTAGCCCACCCTGCCTTGTGCAGTATGCTGCAACCGGAGACCTCAACAAGAGTTGATCAGGTACTGCTCTCGGAACTAACTCCCCGCTGTCTTTGACAATCAATATCTCAATATACTACCCCCGCCGTGAGTCTCACCCTCGCCGTTGCACACCCCGCTGTTTCACCACTCATTTTTGGCCTCTCTTCCTTTAGGTTTGCTTCCCACCCTCCAATACAATGGTCCTGCATTCACCATTTGACTCCGCAGCATCTCCATCTGAGGCTGCAAGTCCATCTACCCATTTGACGACTTCTACCCCACCAAATTGAGTTTTGGCGCCGGCTCCAACAATACAACAAAGACATCCTGCCGCGGCCCCCACCAATCCGACACCGGTATCCTATGCCTTCCCTCCACTGCACACTTCCACGATACCGCCACAGCCCCCACTGAATGCCTACCATTCAATTAGACGGTTTTTGCCCACAAGTTTAAACCTGAGGGCTTCATATCCCTTATCCCCCCTCCATTGCCCTTGCCTCCGTTGCGTACAGTTTCACTGCACCCCCGCCTGACCCTGGACATTCAACACGCTTCCGGCTTGATATCTCCACTTTGCATCACCTCCGCCTGAAGGCTTGATATTGCGGGACACCTGAAATGACTCCCATGCGCTCATTGGTCAGATTCCAAAGACAAATACAAGTGTATTACTTGCGACACCCGACATCACTCATCCCTCAACAAACCTGGTGTCATCTCCTCCTCTCTCACAATATATTATGTAGGTGACTCTTCCCTTCAATGCAGCCAGTTGCCCCCAGACAGAACAACTTTAAAAGAGACCACTCCCCACAACCACTTCCCTTCTCCACCCCTCACAATCTTGCCTTACGTCTATTGAAATCCAACCCTATCACCATGCCCATTAAAACTATCCATTCAAGGGTCCCTTCCTATCCTCTCATCGGATTTGGACTGTTTGAACCCTTAGACAAAGTATGTTGATTCCATGCACCTCCTTCTCACATTACACTAACACCCGCTTGATTTGTCCGCCGGTGAGCTCAATGTTGAGGCAAGCCATGGCCTCTTTGCATACCAATCCTCAATCTGTTATCCTCACGCAACTGAAAGCTGCAAGGCCCGCATGGAAATCCATCTGCAAGGCTATTCCAGTTGGGAGAATGCCCTTGCGACTGGCAAAATCTATGCTATTGGGGGGTGTTGGATCATCTGCGCAACTTTGAAATCAGCCCATGCTCCCACTCTTCACTTTGACCGCAACTACGCGTTTGACCTTGGGCTTGCCGCTCCCCTTAATATTGGCCCGGGCCTCTGCAACTTTGTTGTTGGCTTTGGCTTAGCTCAATGGAGAGCCGAGATAGCCAACCCTGCTTCACCTCAGCTCCACAAGAACCTCCTCTTCATTCTCAACCATACTGACTTTGACCCTTCTGTGAGCCTACTGCCAAGCATGCTGGATCAGCACCACAAACGCTGACTCAATACAACAGGATAAGACCCACCAGGCCTTTGACGTTTGTTACACATGCTCACCTGAAGGCCCTCTTTGACATGCCTTCAACCTTGTCCAGGTCAGACGCAAATTGCAAGTCTTTGGCGTTATTCAGGGGTACAGTTCACTCTCTTGCTCCTTCAAGGTCCAGGTCAGTTCCTTTTGAGCCCCCTATTCCCAACTGCTCACACGTCTTAAAGCGCCCTTTCTGACGCCAGGTTATATCATTAGCAGTTGCCACAGGGGTCGGCCCGCCCTTGACACCCTCCCTCACGAATGGCACAAGCACGGCAGCAATTGCAAGATCCTTTGAGTTAGCTCTTCAACCTCAGCCACTCCAGACTCCAAATTGACATCTACCTGATCAGCATTTCGTTCACCACGAGTTCCAACGGTCCGTCAAACTCTCCCAAAGCCGCCAAACTCAACCAGAGTTGTTCTCCCTTGCCCGACGTTGAAGCCATCCCAGGATTGTCGGCCCCACGCAAGCGCAAAGTATCAAAAATTGAACCAGATCATACGCCTGGAACCGGCAAGTTGTAGTTAACTTGGCGCGTTGGTCACTCAACTCGCACCAGCGACTGCTTGCCGTTTCTTGTATGCCCTTACCCCACCCCTTCCAAACCATTGCGCCGGCATCCCTTGATTTCCGAAGTTTGCTTACCCGCTCCACCATTTTCAACTCAACACACGTTGACATCAAAATTTCTCATCTTTAACAGAAATTTGTCCTTCAGTCCCTCCTGCGTGTATCCCTTTATACACTTTATTTTCAACATGTAAATGACCCGCAATGTTTCACTGTAATTGAGTTACTCTCATCTTCCAAGGCTTGACTGGCCCTGAGCAATGGCAAGCTCAGCCAACACTGGGAGCGGTAATGCTGCACCTTGCCTCGCTGCTTGCCATCGACACTTATGTTCTTTTGCATCACTCCTCCTGAGCATCTACGCGGTGTTTTGGCGTGTGACCATGCAGTTCACGCGGCCTCTCCTCCCGCCGGCCACCTTGAGACCGGAGAAGTACAGCCTTGCCCGGCCTGATCCAAACCAGGCCAGGCCAAAAATCTAAGCCAGCAGGCTGCTCTCTTGCGCCCTCAACGGACAATTGATTTGTCCACTTTGCCTCAATGACCCTTGGTTTAGCCCAACGCCAAAACCAGACCAGACCTGGTCAGTTTGCAGAATCTTCTTTTCGGCACATGGCAGAATTATTTGCCCTGTTCGCACCCTCCACCGTTTGTCCTTTTAATTAAAGGCGCAAGATAGCCCTCACCAAAGCAATGTCAATCTTCTCCCTTCATTCCCAGTTCAAAGCTTCTCTCATTTCTGCCTGCCTCATACATCAAAGCCCATGGCTCCCCCAAACAGCCTACCGCCGTCAGACTTCTGTTCCTTCTATGGCCGCTTCTCAATACTCGCCTTTGTCCATTCCTACTTTTGACATGACAGTGGGTTTGAGGGTTGATGTATTTTATATTGCAGGCAACAGCGGCAGACTATCCTGAACATTTCACCATGCCAGTGCAGTCAGCAACTGCTGTGGCCTACAGCAACGTCCCAACCCCCCTCGGGGTGCCTTTTGTTGCTGTCCAGCTTGTTTGTGCAACCCGCAAATCCCTCAACTTAAGGCTTGACAAGGCCTATCAGATTTCTGGCGACGTGATTGCAGGCCTGGATTATGACCGACCCGTTTTTCACTTCAAACCTCAGGATATCTTTGAAACTTACTTGCGCGGCTCCGCCCTTACAAGTAGCCCGACCTTTATCTCAGGAGTTGGAAAAATTGTTGGAGTTGACAGCACCTTGGTCCCATCACCTCTTTACGCAAAAGCCCTTGTCGTCAGAGTGGTTCACGAACGCAAGGTTAGCCTTTCCAATTCACATGTTCTCCTTTGCTGACAGATGATTTGCCAGGACGCAAAACCGTTCCCCGTGGACTACGTTATATGCACTGCCGGCATTAACCGGTCAAACACGGCAGTTCAAGCGGTGCTCGAACAGCCGTGTTCGACCGGTGGTCGGACAGGCACTGTCCGACCGAAGCACCTGCCGGCGGGTCGGACAGGCCTGTCCAATCAGTTCCTGGGACCGATTGCCCAGGACCAGCCGGGACCGGTCGGACAAATCTGTCCGACCAGTTGGCTCTCGCTTCGGTCGGACAGTGTCCGTCCGACCACCGGTCAAACACGGCTGTTCGAGCACCGCTCGAGCAGCCGTGTTCGACCGGTTAATGCCGGCAGTGATGTGCGCTCCACACTGAAGTGTCCGAGGGCCTGCGCCTGACCGTTGGCGCCCAATGTTACTTCAAAGTTCATCTTTCAGCCGAGTTGCCTCAAGCCAGCGGTGTCACCGTCAATGTAGGTTCTTCCCTCGCATGACCGCTTTTCAGGCTTTCTGACCTCTATGTAGTGCCCACGGGTCAAATCCTATTTGTAAACATTTTCCGTCAGGCGTGCCGCCTCTTGACCAACATGCCTGGGGCCGTGGATAGTTTTTTGTGACACGGTCTCCACCTTGACACACTCTGGCTTTTCTCCCGTCATTACAGCTTGTACAAAGGTTCTTGTAGCTAGATTGTGTTTTACCAAACGTTACTCGTTCCTCCCCACAACTCCCACAGAGAATTCACTTGGAACATGTCATCAATTTCAGAAGACAAAACTGTTTGATCTTCTTTCTGATTATAACTGATGTCTACTTACAACCGACATCTGCCAAAACTATCAATTGTAATCAAGTGTACCTTAGAATCAACGCATCTTTGCCAGAAGCCCCCCGGCCTTTCATTTAAATTGAACTTGGCGGTTGAAGCAAAGAGAACCTTCAAAAGCTCAAGTAAAATGGTGTCAACACAAGTGCCTTGACTCATAAAACCAACCTTGAAGAAACCACTTACCGCACTGTTAAAAATAGGGGGGTTCACAATAAGCTTTTCCGCTTCCCGCCCCCCTTAAAAAAATTCTTGTTGGTGACATTTCTTGCCTAAATTTAGGTTAAAATTTTAGGCAAGGATCCCAGCAAGCAGCCCTCATGGGCATCCTGCTTGCTTAAAATTTTATCAACAATTCCTTAAACATACACAACCCCCCCGCTCAGCATCAACAACCAACCAACCCCCCCCCCCCCCTACACTCAGCCTCAACAAAATCCCCCGCTCGGCATCAGCTACCCATCCTTCCACACACTTTTTTGATTTGTTCCTTACTTCTGTCTAACATGGTCAATCACGTAAGTTTCTTTTTTCTTTTCCTTGAATCCAACCCACTAACATGTTTTTTTTTGCAGATTGCTCTTGATCCAGCGTTGATAGGTCAATCATCTGTGTTGACTCCTTCGAATGCGGCTGCTACTCCAAAGGTGGCTCCTACTCCATCGAACATGGTCGCTCCTCCTTCCAATGTGGTTGTTTCTCAATCTGCTTGTGTGCAAGGCTTAAGGCAAAGTGTTAGAATCAACCCGGATGTACCAAACTCCACGTCTAGCACCCCACCAATCGTGCCGCAACCGTCAATTTCAATGAACCCAACCAACCAAACTACTTCGACCCAAAAGAAGTGTCCACGGCAAACCAAGGACGAGATGGCTGCTTATTGCGAGGAACTTGCTTGCACAAAAAAGCTGAAAGCGGTGTAAGACTCAAAAGTGTAAGTTAATACCTTTTGCTGAATGGAGAAGGGGAATATGGAGGTGCAAGCTCTGCCCTTCTATACTATCAGAACAACAAGACCACCAAGATCGCTTGGCAGTATACTTATAGTGATAGGACTCGTCTGGTTCAGATGACTGCGGAATGTAAGGTATGTATATGGTTGATGATGGATGTTGTTGATGATACTAGATGATGTTGACTATGACTGATGATGTTGACTATGGATGATGATGTTGACTATGGATGATGATGTTGAATATGGATGATGATGTTGACTATGACTGATGATGTTGACTATGACTGATGATGTTGTTACTATGTGTAGAAGGGTAATGGATGAGTGTTAAGGGTTATGAGTGTTAATACGTGTAGGTGATGATGTTAAGAGGTGATGATAGTTGATGATGATAATGGTGGATGTCAAGGGTGTACGTATATGATGAAGATGTGTTAAGATGACGATGTGGAACTACTCTAGGTGGTAGAATAGAGCTTGAGAGGGATGAGTGCTTGAAGGGCTGCCTCTCGTAATAGCTGGGAGAGTTTGTTGAACAAGAATAAGAGTATGGACTCTTAAAGAATAGTGTGGCTTGGTGAGGATGCTTAGATATGTCTAAGAGGATGGTTTATATGACTGATCTTCTAGCAGAGCCAGGTACCCAATTGCACCCAGGGAGGCTGATAGTAAGACTTATTTATTTAATAAGATGAGTGACTAATCTTCTAGCAGAGCCAGGTAACCAATTATACCCAGGGAGGCTGATAGTAAGACTGTGTCTTAGGTGGCAAGTAAATAACTCCTCTAGCAGAGCCAGGTAATATACCCAGGGAGGCTGATAGTAAGAATTAATGATATTACTTGAGTGAGTAGTGACCAGGGATGAGTACTGGTGTCTACAATCTCATGGTAAGAGGAATGAGGAGGGAGGAAACAGGCTCTTTATACATCTTTTGGGAGGGAAATAGAGGAATGGCCAAAATGTGGTTGAGGAAATGAGAAGATGAGAGTATAAATCAACTAGAGGAGCCAAAGATGGCTGACTTGTGGTTCATGGAAGGAAATGGAACAATGGAATGAGTAGAAGATGAGTAAAAATGTCTGAGTTGTGGTTGGTGGAATATGATGACATCATAGAATTAATATAATAGTGAAAAATACTAGAGGAAAGGGGCTGAACTATGATTGATGGAACACAATGGAACATGTGGAAAATTATAGAGGAAAAGAGGGCTTAAATGAAGAGAAAATATTCAAAGGGGGCTAGCGGAAATATTGGTTGAATTGTGGTTGGGTTGTTGTGTGTGACAGGTGTGTGATTGTGTTGTGTTTTGCTGGATCCTGGTTTGGGGCCTGAGTACTTGATGTATTCCTGTAACCCCCTTGAGCCTTGGCCACCTGTACCTTTTTCCACACAATTAACCCCTCAAAACTTTTATTTAATCAGGGTTGGCTTACCACAACAAGGGTTGGGAGCTGACGCTACTACCAAGGATGGATGATGATGTGTGAAGGTAATGAGTTCTGGGAGCTGACGCTACTACCAAGGATGGATGATGATGAAGGTAATGAGTTGTAGAGCTAAATGAGTTTTGGGATCTGACGCTACAACCAAGGATGGGTCAAGATGAGTTGTTATGGGTAAATGATGATGTTGTTATTGTTGATGATGATTCCTTAAAACCTCAATATTGGGGGACTTATAATGAGGAGTGACCAGTGTTATTATACTATGGGGGATAGTGAACAATATCTGTGGATGATGAGTGAAGTGATGATATATTCTGATGGTAGAATCTGGTGAGGAAGGGGGGGGGGGGGGGGGGAAACACCTGGAGGAGAACCTCTTTTATATTGAAATCCTGACAAATGGGGGGTGGTCAACTTGTGGTTGGAACAATTGGTCATGGAACACAGTGGAACAACAATTGATGACTAATCACAGCTGACATGTGGTTGATGGAAACAAATGGAACAATGGAACAAGTGAAATGTGTGTGACTTGTGATTCTGAATCTGATGGAACTTTCCATGCTACTATGGGCCTAAGTTGGGTGGAATATCCTAGAAAAAGGGGTTACCAGTGCCTAGCGGTTGAGTTGTGGTTGTGGTTTTTGTGTGACTACCCCGTGAAAGTGCCGTGTAACTGTGGGAAACTGGAATAAACTCGGGTCTAGGAACTAATATCAGCCATAACTATTGATCAAGGCATGTAACAAAGATTCCATGAGCTGTTTCCTAGGATCAATTTACCTGAAGAATTTGTTTCTAGAAGAATCTATGGGATTTTGAGGGTTTTGTATTTTGATGACTGTACACCATGAAAAAACAATTGTCACTTGATATCAAGTGACATCTGGCCAACTCCAGCCAGCTATCCACAATCTATCCAGACCTTTTCTTTTCCTAAAACTATGTAGAATGAATTTTGCTCAGTATCAATGAGAACTGAGCTATTTCATGGGTATCCCTGAGCTTTTGTACAATGGGAGCTGAGCAATGCCACAGTAAATGTTGAGCTCCTGGCCACCCTGAGCCCTGAGTTGCACCAAAGTTGACTATGAGCTGAACTGCTGAGGAGGCTGAGATTTACTGCAGTAAGCACTGAGCTGATGCTCATTTTTTGCTGAATTTTTTCAAAATTAAAATCAACAAAACCAAAATTAAATTGAGAGTAGGGAGGGAATAGCTATGAAGCTGCAACCAAAGTTGAGTAATGTCACTTGATATCAAGTGACAATTGTTTTTTCATGGTGGTAGTAGGGATTAAGGTTTAGGTGACGGAGTATGTTGATTTGCTGATACTTCCTGATCCGGTTGAGTGGTGATAAATCCGTGAGTTGTGTTCTAGAGTGAATTTTGCCGTAGATTCTGATTCTTCAATAATATCTGAGGATTTCTGAGTGGATATAAGAGAAAAAATGAAAAAGGGAAAAGAGATAGAAAAGAAATAAGAGAAATATAAGAGAAAATGATAAGGAAAATAGATAAATTAAAAATTAAAAATTTGTGTCATATTTGGAACACCACAGCGGCTGAAAAAGATAAGGCAAAGGCAAAAAAGAAGGCTCCCAGATCACGTTCAAAGGCAGCTCAGTCTCGAGCGTCTGCGCCCGCTGGTACACAATCAGCAATCTCTGATGATCCTCCTGACACAAACGGTCCTTTCATACTGGACAATTATGCAAACATCTGTTCTTATCTTGAAGATGAGCGTAACTACAAGCAGCTCTATGGGACAGGATCCAAGACCGACATTGGAGGTAGCCACCTCACAAAGACGGCGGCTTACAATGTTTTTTCTATCTACCTAAACGATCACTCAAATAGGCGCCTCCATCTCACAGGCAAACAACTTTGCCAACGCATTGATCAATACAAGGAGAAATTCCGGCTTGCTAAAGATTGGGCCGAGAATACTGGGGCAGGTGTCAGCTTGCTACTATGTCAGAGCCAACCTGACAAAAGTAACATAAAAAGAGACATTATTACCACAGTATTAAGACCCATTAATATGACTAATAATGTATAAGAAACTTAGTTTACTTATTTTTATTCTATAAACTTAGCAAAATCCTAGCACCATAAAAATAAGTAATAAATTAAAATAACAACTACTTTTTACAAAAAAATACTAATAACTTCTAAAACTTGAGGATAACTTAGAATATTATGTCATATTCTGAATCCTCATGCAAATTAATGTAGGGTCCCTCACTGGAAGTACCCCTGAATTCCTACTCCTTCACCTTGAACCAATTACCCGTAAGAATTGGCCACACTTATGTGTCACAGATGACATTACACACGTATGTACTTGTTATATATACATAACATATGTGAAATGTCCAATTATGGACTTATAATTGAGGTGTTGTGTATAGTTTAGGAGTTAGGCCCAATTGGGGTTTAATCCTCCAACCCCGCGCGTGGATTATATAATCTAATTGGAAATTGGCCAAATGCGTGGAAATAGCTAATCCCCTAGTTACCACACGTGTACAGGTGTAACTAGGGTACTAGTAGATTCTACGTGGTTTATTTACAAGGTTTCATTAATAAAAACCTTGAATACATAAGAGTAACATAGCCAGTGTGGCCTTTGATGATTGGCCATAGCCATTTGTGGCCCATTTGCATCATTTGTGGCCCATTTCAGATACAAATACACGTCAGTGTTGCTATGTACCTTAGTTACAATGACCAAATAGGTTATTAAGGTCATTATAAGCACTTGTGAAGCTGAAATAATGATCAGCAGTGCCATTGGGATGAGCCTTGTTAGTGCCAATCTCCCAAATTGGCCACATTGCGCTGAAATATAGCAACTACACGCACACAGGCAAGAAAGGTCCTCTACTATGAGTGAAATTAGTATATATAGAGCCCTCTTTCCACGCCAAATGTTGTTAATCATCATCAGTTTATATTACAGTCAATCAGTTACGCCGTGTCCTGTCCTTATTTCAGTTACTCTGCCCTGTTTGCCTGTTTTATCCTTGGTGTTCTTATTAAATCAACCATCCTACGTGACCAGCTCCTGCGCAGAAACCATCCAATCTACCCAGCAGCTCTACTTCACCCCCCTACGTGGCTTCTTGGCTTAAAAGAAGCAATAGTGAGTACTTCTTTTATCCTTCTGTCCCCATTCTGGTTCCTTAATTGGAAAAGCACTTTGGTACCACCTTCTGTTACGCAGAAACCCATTGTTTGCTTAATCAGATACCACCCTGCTTAGCAGATCTCTGATTTAGAGGGCACCTACAAACACCCCTGCGCCAGCAGGCCCCTCTATAAAAAAGAATTATATTCTTTTTATTTCTTTCTTTACTACTTTTCTACGTGAAAATACCCCACTCTACCCATCATTTGCACTCTTATCACCTTGTGTAGCTAAAAGGTACTAGCCCTTGGCATCACAGAGGCTGACAGCAGGGGTCGAGGAGCGTGATGGAACTGCCATTTTCAACGAGGCTCTTGAGGCTCGGTGCCCCTGCTACAATCGACTGTACGCAATCTTTGGAGCAAAAGCCAATATCACGCCTCTCAAGCAACATGAATCGCACGCTGGTGCCAACTTGTATGGCAATGAATCTGACATGATAGACGATGAATCCAACGATCTGGGTTCCGACAGCGAAGCTGATACCTCTCCTGAAGTGATGTACTCCGGCTGGGATGCGACTCTCCCAATGATCCTTTGCGTGGCGACAGCGGCAACATCAATGTAAACCTTGGAGAGAATGCTCAAACGCCCAATGAGCCCAACGTGGAAGCAGGTCAGAATGACATGCCCGCATCCAATCACTCTGACTCTGATGCAGAGAGGCTTCCGCCTCCCTTAGATTTCCCTCCACTGGAGTCAGGTCCTGACAAATCACCTCAGGGATCAGCTCCTTGGAAAGTAGCGAGTACTGCGGATAAACCAACAACAACCCCAAATCAACAGAAGCCCCCAGCTCAAAAGACCGCTCAGCTACTTTCTACCGCGCCTGGAGCCTCGGATGCCAGTGCCTCTCGCCGCAGTTCATTTCCCAATCAAGGATCACGACAAAGGTCTTCCCAAGGCACCCCAAGTCAGTCAGCCCCTAAGCCAAAATCTTCGACATTAGCGGGGGCTTTTGAAAAGTCCAACAATCAGAAATATGATTTCCTTGGAAATCATATTGATTGGGAAAAGCAGAAATTCAACAAGCTCGATAAAAGGGAGGCGGATTGATTTGAGTGGGAGAAGAATTGATACAAGACAGAGAAGCAAGATGAGCAAGAAAAGGAGCGCGCAAAGGAGGAACAACAACAACAAGAGATTCAAAGTAACTTGAAAATCAGGAAGGAGGAGATCGCCCTTGAGCGAGCTTGATTAGATCAACAAATAAAGGAAAAAGACGATCAAAAGAAAATTGCAATCGACATGGCGGCCGAGGGGAAATCAGCGTCAGAAATCGAGAAACTTATCAACCTCATCTATGGATGATGACGTTTTAGGGGTTTTATTTCTATTTTCACTTTGCTCACCGGTTGTTTTTGTTCACTTCTGTGATTGTTTTTTTTTCTGTTTGTCTATTGTTGGTTGTTTTTTGCAATTAAGACTGTGAAATTAAAATTCGCTCCGTGTTTTTTTGCAATCAAGAACAATTACTTCATTTCATTTGACTGGTAGGTAGTTGCCAACATAAAAATGACATTCATGACCAAGAAAGTCAGGTACAAATGTGGAACAATTGAGAAAGAAAGAAAGTCAGGTACAAATGTGGAACAAATGAGAAAGATACAAGAAGAATTGAGAAAGATGAATAATCTAAAAGCAAATTGGGAGTGTTCCCATATTGTAGTGGAACTCTATGCACTTCGCCTGGACCTGATCGCGCAAGTCCTCTGCACTATCAGAGGCAGATTCCAAACCAGATGGTTGCTCGGCGTTGTTCACGTCATCATCCAAGTCATCCCAAGCATTGCCAAGTTGTGATAGAAGGTTGTGGAGGATGATGCAAGCATTGATCCAGCGTATGATCTGCTTCATGTACTTCTTACTTTTCAGCGCCAGCCGGAGATGCTGTAATGACGCCCAGCAACCTTTCAGGATTCCTATGGTATGCTCGTTCCAAACGCGCGATTTTGCAATGCAGAAGTTGAACTCTGCATTCACTGGAATGTTGGCTTTCGGCGCCTGATATGCCGGGATACATGTTGTTGATAACGCATAAGCCGAATCTGCTAACAGATACTGACCTAATATGAGATCAGATCAGCAAGAGTGTAATTCAATTTTTTTGCTGGGTATAGATACCACCTGTGTCTACTACATTTAGTAGTACAGCGAAGCCGTGGACGTGTGCACGGTAGAGCCTTTAGAGAGGCTTTTTAGTCGGTAAATCCGTTCCGTGAGTTCCGCGGAAGTCGGTCCTCCGCCCACGCCAAGTTCCCCCCAAGTTCGCCTGAACCAAACTCACATGTACTCAGATTTATTGGCCCCTCCACCGCCTTGTTACTGCTTGTAAGGGTATTCACCCTCGAGACCCTTACATGTACGTTTTCCACCCGACTAACTCCACTCCGCCTAGCAAGGTAGAAGAGTCGTCCGCATCGTGACCACTTGATTCTTTCTTTGCTTTTTCTTATCAAAAAAGAACATATGTATGAACGCTACACTTTAATGGAGCATGTACGTCTAACAACAGTTGCCAGTCAACTTTTGTAGCAAAGATACAAAATCAAATAAGTATATACACATAATGATCCAAAGTTGGCTTTATAAGTGAGGCGCGGTCATAAGGCAGGTCCACACACAGTATGATCAAGATAGATGTACAAACACTACAGCTGTTTAGTGGTAAACAGAAAAAAAAAATCGAAACAAATAAAAAAAGTGGAACGGAAAGATCAAAACAAAAAAAGTGGAACGAATAAAAACAAAGATTTGAAAAAAAGTGGAACGGAAAGATCAAAACAAAAAAAGTGGAACGAATAAAAACAAAGATTTGATCTACACATCCAAATTATTGTCGCCATTGCCCACCCGCCCATCTGGATTTCCCTTGCCATTGATAGCAAAGTTCAACAGGTTTTCCATCAGTTCAGGATCAACTTCTTCCCCTTCGACATCACTCTCGGGCTCCTCGTCCTCATTGATACTGGAGTTGTGCGTATCCTCAGGCTTGGGGTTGCCTACAACAGGGGGTAATGGTAGATCGTTCACAAGCTGAAACCAGGGGTGCGATGCTGGAATTGATCCGTAGAGTGTCTCCCATAGGTCACGCACATCGC
>PGCI01000553.1:0-30603 GCA_002873125.1 Puccinia coronata f. sp. avenae | reverse complement strand
GTTTATTCCATGCTGCCGGAATGTTTGTAACCTGCTTCCACGATATGTCCATATTGTGGATGAGATTACTGACCGCTTGAGTCAAAACTTTGACGTCGAATCAATCTTCAATGAAGGCGACCATCTCTGGAAGTGTTGTTGTTGATTTTTGGTCAAGCTCAAGCAGCAGTTCCGTCTTCATGTCGTCGGTGAATTTGCTTGGTCGCTTTTTTTGGACCTTGACGTTGTTGGGATCTTCGGCTTTAATTCTTTGAATTTGACGCCGCGAGACATTGAAGGCTTCCATGGCTTCGGATACCTTCATCCCCTTCATCATAACGTTCTCGCGGATGAGAGAATGAACCTTGGGCTTGATAACAGCGTTTGGCTTACGCTCCTTATGGGTGAGCCGATTGCTTTTGTAGGTTCGCTTTTGATCAAGATTCTTCTTGGCCTTGTGGACAGCTTCTTTTTGAGAGGTTTGTTTCTTCAAGTTTTGGAGCTCCTCAAGTAATTCCCGCTTGCGAACCTTGTTGGCTTCAATTTTGAGTTTGGTCGAATCCATCACACCAGAATCGGCTACGGTTGGGTCCATCACAGCAGAATCGGACATGACTTGTGTCAAAATAAAAATGGAGTAAAAGTTTGATTGACAAATATCAGTGAATAAAATGGAATGAGGTGAAATATTGATGAAACGACTTGCCTAAATTTCTGTTTGTGTTGTGTTGTGTTGGTTGACTTGATTGGCCAAGAGGTTTGAGATGAGCCGGCGCAACTTGGCTGTGTGCCAAGATCCACAGCCCTTACGGCAAACCCAAACAAGCCCCCTGGGCGCGTGCTCAAGCCCCCTGGGCACAAACCCAAGCCCCAGTGGCGTAGTGTCAAGCGGGACTTTGGCCTGTGCTCAGCGGGGCTTGATACACCATACAAGTGCAAGTCTCACAAAGAGAAATTATATCCAAAATTTGATGTATTCAGTTTAGAGTGCTGCATACATCTGTACCTAAATCTCATTGTGTGGCAGAGTTGTCTAAATCCCAGCTTTTCATGAATATGTCATGTTTTTAAGCATGTACATATTCACAGGCACAACTACTATGGATATCATAATAGTATGCAGTTCATCATTCATGTTGAGTTGTGTGATGTACACGCTGTTGGATGTGTTTTCACTTCCATGCAGTTTGCCAGGAGTCAAAATATTGGCTGTGTTAGGGGAAACATGGTCCACTCTGATGAAAAATAAACACACAACACACACATCACGTCACAATATACACATACACAACTCATCCTCTACAACTTTGAATACACACCTCACCATCACTACACACCTCATCACTACACACACCTCATCACTACCCACCTCACAACTACACACCTCATGATCACTACACACCTCATCACTACACACTTTAAAGATCAAAGAAACTAAGAGTATATTTCAATCAGACAATGAATCAACAAAGAAAGACAGAAAAAGAAAACAAAGCTAAAATTACCTAAGAGGCAAACACGGTCTGGCTATGAGAACAAGAGACAGGAGCGTGGAGAAGAAAGAAGAAAGAATAAAACAGGACTAAAAGGAAGGTGACATCAATACTAGAGACAAAGAAAAGAGAGAAACGGTCTTCAACATACAATCAAGGAGACAACTGAGTTTGATGAGATCGAGTGAGAGGTGTGTGATGTCTTGAGGACTGGGTAGGTTAGAATTTGGACTAGTTGAATGAGGAGCGCAAGCGAGCAATGCAGGAGAGACGCGCGAGTGGAGGAACTAAATTCAGACCTTTCAAGATAGTATCTTGAGGGTGGAGTGACAGATGATTGAGCAGAGACAATAATGAGCAGAGATGAGTGCAGAAAAGTTCCCCAAGGAGAAAGTCGTCCTTGAGCAAGAGGGCCGTCTTAAATAGGCGAGACAGTGGTTCAGGAGGAGTTTTGACAGAAGGGATGCTTGATTGGTTGTCGGAGTTAATCGCGAGGATGCGCGGGGTTGAGTTGGTTGTGGAAGGGAAGTCTGAGCAAGAAGAAAAGGCGAGTCTGAGCAAGAAGAGAAGAGAAATGAAAAGGCAAGTCTGAGCAAGAAGAGAAGAGAAATGAATTGAGGGAGGAGAACCAAGAGAGTGGGAAATTTAGCGGAGAGCTTGGAAGTCCAGGAGCTCGGGTTTGCTTGACGTGGAATTTACTTGACTAGAGGAAGCGTCACCCTGGTTTATTCCAACACCCCCCCTTTCCTCTAGGCAAAGTAGACCAATTGCATGGAGAGAGCGCAAGAGCGCGGGTCAAGGAATGAATTTGGTTAAGAAATTGGCGAGCATGTTGTGGTGTTCTACCTGGTAGCCGCGGACCCATTCAACTCTCAAGATCCCGTCCTCATGAAGTCGCTCTCAATCTTCAAGATCAAGGCAAATCCATGTTTCAGGCTCACTTTTTTTTAGTTTCATGGTCCTAACACAACATTAGTTGTGGGTTTCTTATTTTATTTTTTATTTTTTTATTTTGCTGGAGCTGTTCTTCTTTCTGCTGGTCTTGTGTGGTTTCTTTCTTTCCTTTTTTTTTCAGGTCTCGCCTGGTTCTTCTTTTTTTTACTTTCATCCCCTCTGCCCGTGTTTCTTTTTCCGTTTACCTCTGCTCTTGTTTTCTTTTCTTGATGTGCGTGCGCGTGTTGGTTGTGTTTCTTCTTGGGGTTTCCGGTGTTGTAGGTAGGGATGGGATGACATGCGTGTGAAAGGTTCCCCGGACCCAAGTTCCCCGCGGACTTGGAGGATGGGGAACCATAGCAACAAAGTCTGATCCAAGGCAGGGAAGCTATCAAGAATCTTATTTTTTTCGATCCTGATCTCAGAACCTTCGGCCACACGTGCCACACCATCCTTAAATCTTAAAACCCCACAAAACCGCCGCCGCGGATCTACTCCTCGGCGAATACACCCCTACAACCACTTCCCCCGCTATTGCATCGACCTCGACGACTTATCCAGACCATCTCACCAAGAGGGCAGCCACCAGGCATCATCCCCTCCCAGCGCTGCCGCCGGCCAAGCACCGAGCGGAGCTCCATATTTGGTCCCCTGAGCCGGGATCAAACCAGCAACCTCAAATTTACAGTCTCGCACTGTGGTTAAGAGGCGTCTGGCGGTTATTGTTTTTTTTCTTTCAGAATTCTTTTTTCTTGATTCTCGTTTTCCCACGGTTTTCTTATCTTTAGATCACACATCCACTTTTGCGGGGCACTGGAACAGCAGAAGTGAGTCCCCTCCAAATCAGTAGCACCTCCGAAGTTCTACATCAAGTGTCAAAAGCAACCTAGCCACTTCGTGAGCCTTCCCCAAAATCCTTGTTTTCTGTGCTTATTAGGAGTCCTTCGTCATGGCCAAGGACGCTGGAGGTTGCCTGAAGATGACCAAGATCAAGCCTCAGGATAAGGCCTTGAGGTTCACGGGATCTGACGTGGAGCAGTTCCTTGATGACTATGAGCCGGCCGCTGAGCTGAATGACGCGTCCGACTACGACAAAGCACGCCAGATTGGCTTCTTTGTGGAGGCTATCAAAACACGTACCATCCTGGCCAATCTGGAGGGCTACAAGCCGCCGGACTGGGTGAAGCTACGGGCGGCTATGCTCAGATACTGGGTAGATGTGGATAAGGCGTTGTACACCGAGCGCGACGTGGCCAGTCTGGTAGATTCTTGGACGCAGAAGGGAGGAGTGTCGTCGGTGAAACATAGTTCATCACTTTCAAAGTTGGGCAGATGAAAATTTTCATCATCACTCACCAACCAGAACTTAGAAGAAACAGACCCATTGGACAACACTCCTCACTCATCAGAACTCCAGGTCCCATCATTTCCCCTTGTTGTCGTGTTGTGGTCATTTGGTGTGACCTGTCTGAATAGTAATCAGCTTTGCCAATCCCTCTTTTCTTCAAAGTTCATCTTGGAGCTTTGATCATCACCCCTTTCCTTCTTTCTTTCCTTTCCTTCATCTTCTAGAGGCACATTAATCCAATCAACATTAAAGAATCATTCTCATTATCATCCTAGTCCAGTGGAGCTACTCATCCACTCAGGTTTCCTTATAAGTAACCTTGGCCTTAAGCCTAAAAAATAAGGCAGTCTCTGACTGTACCTTCTCCTGCTTCTAAGGTTGAAGAGACTGTGGCTCTGCCCATTTCTGCATTTCTCCCTACTAAATGTTGAGCCCAAATACTTATCCTAAAAGGATACATATATTAGTTTTCTTTCTATTCCTCCTCCTCTCCCTTGTCTCTTTATTTCTTCTGAAATAAACCTTGTTGTTCCCCAATCTTGTGTCCTGTTGTCACTTAAGAGACCCAGGCTCACAGATTCAGCCCCTACAGCCCTCCGACGACATGTAATTGTATCACTGTGGCTGAATTCTCTGAAGGATGACACCATGTCGTCGCTCCCTCAAATCACAAACGATGATGACACTTCTCAGGAAGACCCGGATGCCATGAAGGACACCCCTGTCAGCTTCCCTAGCAATTCCTTAGAAAAACTTTGCGGGGATCTCATCTGAGACTGTTAAAACTGACAGAGAAACAGTCATTGCCCATTCACGTAACAATCGCCGATTAGGGAGTTTGATCAAGGAAATGAGACTTCCAAAGAGGGTGGTTTCTTGGTGTGGTGGTTCGTCCTTGATGTGGGTAATTGGGATAATTGGACGGACTGAAGATGCCTGCTTCTTGGCAGATTCCATGTTGAAAACATCTTCACAGTACCAGACCTCATGTTCATAATAAGAAAGAGTATCAGAGCCTATATCAAATAGGAAAGTATTGGTTAAGCAATGCAATTTGATTATGATTTGAGTAAAAGATGAGAGCTCACCAGAATCAATTATTTCCTTGATCCAATTGTCATGATTGAACTTTGCTTTTTGGTAGACAAAATTGGCCTTTGGAATCTTCATCGCTTGCAAGACGGTGTCATGAAAGTGTTACAGGTTACACAGTCCTGTAGCCTTTCATCTGTGACACCCGCGTGCCATGACACACACCAATCACAGGACAAGAAGTCATGCAGCTGTCATGAGGGTGACAGGCCTGTGAACCCCTGTGCACGTGACAGGTGAGACAGGTTGCATGCATGAAAGGTCAACCTGTAACTTCACAGGTGCTCCGTGTCATGTCACACATGCGGGACAGGGTAACCTGTACTGTATTCATGACACAATTTTGCGTGCAGTGCTTAGTGATGTCAGGAGTGAAAAGTCATGCCTTAAGGAAATATTCCGTTGCTTTCCATCCCATCTGCCATATTTCTTTTCTAACCCAACCATCCAGGAATGTATCGGCAATCCTATGAAGAGATTCGCAAACGGAGTTGGGTTTAACAAGAGAGAATTTAGCGGGGTCGTGCTCCTTGCCACCTCTGTTGCCATCACTGGCTGCGTCAGCTCCTGCATCAGATCTAGGTGGTGATGGGGTGGTTGGAGAAAGAGCACCCCCTCCGTTTGAAGATTGTGAGCAGATAGTGGCCCTCTTCCGTTTCTTTGGGGATGGATGAGGGAGTGGGCCTAAGCCAGTAATGTGATTGACGCGGGAAGAAGTCCAACAAGCCATGAAGCAAGTGGGCTGAGGGGTGGACCCATTTGCAGGCCACAAAGTTGTTTTCGTGGTATTTGGCTTGTCCATTTGGGGTGGCTGGTCTGTGGAATTGTTGCCCTGGAGAGAGGTGGTTGGACTTGGATTCTCCGGTGGTTGACCGTTCTTGTTTGGCAATTCATCGTTGGTCGTATTGTTTGATGTGGCAATGTGGGAGGAGATTGAAACTGGGGTGTGAGCCTTGCACTTAGGCTTGTACACGTTAAACAATCCAAACCCCTCCAAAAATGCACCACAACCTTCTAACCCCATCAACCCCGCTAATTTCTCCATCATTGTATCCATACCATTCCGACAACAGCTCCACAAGATCTCAGAAATGTTCCAGGAGGGCCCAGTTATAAAGACAAAGTGGAAGATGGGTTGGCAGGGGATGCAATACTTGATCAGTATTTGTTTTTCCACAGCTGATGTCACCAATGTCCCAGAAGCCAATTTTGTCTACAACAAGGCCCAGTTCAACTACAAAAACTGGATGAAGGAGATCATTCAATCAGGTGTGCTTCATTTTCTCAAATGAAATTCAATTTGCAATTATTTTAGGCTCAAATCAGTTGCTATCTATTTAGGTTCCCAGTGCATGTCACATTTGCCTCATGAACTTTGGTGTCATTCTGATATCATCAATCTTAAAATTGCTAATGAGCAGCTGCAGTCCCCCAGCCCTATCATTCCAATTGATGGAAAATCATCTCATCCAGAAACCAACTTATTCCAAATGTTGGCAGCATTGATCAGCCTTCCTCTGCATTTTCCTCTTTGTGATTAGGCCAAGTCAGTTATAGCTCTCTCCATTCAGACCATCTCAGACAAAAACCCAAAAGCACCCAAAATTGC
Source organism: Puccinia coronata f. sp. avenae (assembly GCA_002873125.1). Lineage (NCBI taxonomy): Eukaryota > Fungi > Basidiomycota > Pucciniomycetes > Pucciniales > Pucciniaceae > Puccinia > Puccinia coronata. The sequence goes on along the minus strand of PGCI01000553.1, from coordinate 24,149 downwards.
CACCTCAGCCAGCAATCTCCGTTGCAACACAATTGTTGTGAGCCTGGGTTTCTTAAGTGACAACAGGACACAAGATTGGGGAACAACAAGGTTTATTTCAGAAGAAATAAAGAGACAAGGGAGAGGAGGAGGAATAGATAGAAAACTAATATATGTATCCTTTTAGGATAAGTATGTGGGCTCAACCTTTAGTAGGGAGAAATGCAGAACCGGGCAGAGCCACAGTCTCTTCAACCTGAGAAGCAGGAGAAGGTACAGTCAGAGACTGCCTTATTTTTTAGGCTTAAGGCCAAGGTTACTTATAAGGAAACCTGAGTGGATGAGTAGCTCCACTGGACTAGAATGATAATGAGAATGATTCTTTAATGTTGATTGGATTAATGTGCCTCTAGAAGATGAAGGAAAGGAAGGAAAGAAGGAAAGGGGTGATGATCAAAGCTCCAAGATGAACTTTGAAGAAAAGAGGGATTGGCAAAGCTGCTTACTAGTCAGACAGGTGACACCAAATGACCACAACACAACAACGAGGGGAAATGATGGGACCTGGAGTTCTGATGAGTGAGAAGTGTTGTCCAATGGGTCTGTTTCTTCTAAGTTCTGGTTGGTGAGTGATGATGAAAATTTTCATCTGCCCACACTACAAACATTTGTAATTTCACCTAAAGAAAAAACTACTGTTTGGGTTAAGCAAAATGTTAACTTTTTTCAACAAAATGGCTCAGTAATAAAAATTGAGCAAAACTGAGCATGCTCAGCAAAATCCCCCAAAGTTGCCATAATGAATAAAAATCATTTCTGCTCAGTTTCTAAAAAAAAAAAAAAAATTGCTGAGCATGCTCAGTAAAGCTTATTTTTCACTTCTGACCATTTTCTGTAAAATTGGGTATATGTTTTGCCCATCCCAATTTTACATTTTCTTTCTGGGCAGAGTTGCAAATGTTTGTAGTGCCAACTTTGAAAGTGATGAACCATGTTTATCAAAGTGAATATGCAATATGAGGTTGAACTTAGAAAATGATTAGATGTTATGTGAACTTCCTGGTTAATTACTTCACTCTTATATTATTTCACACTTATACACAACAAAGTATGGATATTATAGTATGGAAATACTCGTATTGAAGAGAGGAATAAGAAGAGAACATTGTTGAAGCCTTTTGGGCAACATTGTTGTCTCTAAGGCTGACATTCCCTACCACCAAAAGAGGCTATATTCTAACAGAATATTGGCTAAATCACTCTTAAGTATCACTACAAACATTTGTAATTTCACCTAAAGAAAAAACTACTGTTTGGGCTAAGCAAAATGTTAGCTTTTTTCAACAAAATGGCTCAGTAATAAAAATTGAGCAAAACTGAGCATGCTCAGCAAAATCCCCCAAAGTTGCCAGAATGAATAAAAATCATTTCTGTTCAGTTTCTAAAAAAAAAAAAAATTGCTGAGCATGCTCAGTAAAGCTTATTTTTCGACACTTCTGACCATTTTCTGTCAAATCCGGTATATGTTTTGCCCATCCCAATTTTACATTTTCTTTCTGGGAAGAGTTGCAAATGTTTGTAGTGTATTCAAAGCAATCTCTGTCAATGGGGCCAGAAGGTTCATACTCTCTATACTGATCCATGGCTAGAACAAAATGGTCATTCTCCCTTTGGTTGGAGGTTTCTTCTGAATCAATCTTGGGGGAATTGTGATTATTTTCACTTGCTTGATCACTCAGGTAAGAAGGATCTAAGTTACTCATGTCCACTTGATTGATCCTTTGTCTTCTCTTAGGGCATTCTCTAACGTAGTGTCCAGGTTGTTTGCAGTAATTGCAGGTATCTATGGATCTGGAAGTCACTTCAGCAACATTTGAAGGTTTATTGGCCTCAGCCTCTGTCTTGTTGGGGTCAACTTGGGTACTGAAGGGATTATTCCTGTTGTGCTGATTAGAAGAGTTAGAAGGAAGGGATCTGGGATGTCTCATTGCTCTATCAAGGACTTCTTCAATGATAATAACCATCTCTTCAAAACTCATTTTTTCAGCTTCCTTCTTGTACCTACTCTTAACAGCATGCTCCAAAATTCCTGGACATTGCTTCAACACCTTCTCACAAATCAAGTACTCACTAAGCTCAGGTTGGGATGCTCTCAGCCTTTCTCTTTGATTATTGAACCACTTATGTACTTTCTTATTATCCATAGTAAAGTAGTCATTTTCAAATTCCTGTTGCATTTTCCATTTCCAATTATGAGTACCAAACTTGTTCCTGATGGTAAGTTTCCACCATGACCAAGATTTCTTACTGTGACTGTCTCTTATGCCAATGTACCAATTCTTAGCAGTGTCTGTAAAAAGAGCAGTCAATCTGCTGATAACCATGTGGTCTAGCATGCAATAATCTTCAACAAAGACAACAATGTTCTTTAACCAAAGTTCATGATTGTATGGGAGTTCTCCTGAGAATTTCTCCCAATCACTAGTCTTAGGAATAGACTTCCATAATTCTTTTTGCATCTCTGGGTCTACGCTTTCATGGTTGATGAAAGGGAAATCTTTCTCCCATTGAGGCTTATCATTTCTCTGGTCTTTGACATCAGGTTTTTTCCTTGGTTCAGGTGAATCATTTCTCTCGGGATGTGAACTGGAGGGAGGGGGCGGTGGAGGAGGTGGAGCTCCGTTTCCAGGAAGTGGTGCACTTTGTTGCAAAGGATTAATTGCTCTTTGAGAGTGGGTATAAGGGTGCCAATCATGCATGAAAGGTTTGTTATAAACCACTTGAGGAGGATCAACTTTGTGCAGGCTGTTAACAAGGAAGTCTAATTTGTGATTCACCGCCAAAGGGGTTGTATTGGTTACAACCCCCCGCGGCTAGATCGGTGGCGGCAACCGATGTAACATCGGTCTACCAGACCGATGTTACATCGGCGGGTCCCACCGATACATTATGCCTTTGTTCTAATGTATCGGTGGGCCCGGCCGACATAAAATCGGTCTGGGCGACCAATGTAACATTGGTCGCCTCTGGCCGACGTTACCGCAGGGGGTTGTAACCGATACAACCCCTTTTGCAGTGATTAATTGCATTCATGGATGAATGAAAATCACTCAGTCTTCTCTTATTCTGATCAGACCTTGCCTCTTCTTTAACAGCTGATTCAGCTAATTGATCTGATCTCATAGCAGACATGTTAGAAAAAGTTTCAGCTTCCAAATTCCTCATGGAGTTCTTCATGTCACTCATCTCAGAACTGTTCTCAGAGTTCAAACCAATTATGATATCCTGGAGGCTGTCTAGTTTATCATTGAAGAACTCTTGTAACTGTTCATTCCTATTGGGAGGCAAGGGGAACTCATTTATGTGTTTGAAAACTAGGTCAAATAAAACTGGGATCACTTCTGAAGTTATAATCTTTTGAACAGAAGAGTTGATAGTAGAACTTAGTCTCAAAACACAAGACTCAAGTAGAGTGCCAGGGAAAGAATCCATGGTACCAGACAACTCAGACATAAAATTAGAAAACAAAGCTTTCAATTTCTCTTCAATGAGTAGGGGGTCTTCATTACAAAAATCACTATTAATGTTTTTAAGAAAATACTCTTTAAGGGAACCTTCTGAAAAGTGAGCAAGAGAGAGATCAGAATTGGATTTCACTGAGGGTTTGGGGGAAGTTGATCTAAGGGGGCTGTGCTGCTGTTAGGGTTGCTGCGGCCACTTCTGTACCTCAGGCGTCTGTTCCTTGGGTAAGGGGGGTTGAACTGGCTTCCATTTTGCCGTGGGTGCTGGGCATAGTGGTGATGGTTGGATTGGAGTGGAGGTTGCAACTGGACATGGTGCTGTTCCTGAGCTGTTGGATGTTGGATCTGGGAACCTTGAAGGGGTCCAGTAGCGGGTGGTGTGGCCGTTGGTGAAGGCGGGGGAGTCATTGGCTCTTGTGAGGGCTTCTGCTGCTGCACAGGTGCTTGTTGGTGTAGCTGTGCTTGCGCAGGACGCACTTGGGTCTGGCGGCGCCTGGTCTGAAGATGTGTGGATTTCTCTAGTCAGGCTAGTTCTTCTCTGGCTATCCATCCATCTTACACCTGCATCATACAATGGGTCCCGTACATGCTTGCTAGGGTTTGCTGGGTAGAGACCGCTTGGAGAAGGGCTGTTCTCATGAGACGCATGTTGCCTCTCCGCTGAGCGTTGATAAACAGGAACCACTGGCCCTGAAGGATGCTTGAGATAGTCATGAACTCTTCCTGAGCTGGTATGACTGTGGCCATGGATCTCTCTAGGTCTTGGAGAGCCACTTGGTTGCGAGTTGAGCGGTCCATCTTGTCCAAGCTTCTGAGCATCACTCTGTGGCTCTCGGGTGCGACATAGTCGTTCAAGGGCATCTGAGCTGAGGGAGTAGCCAACAGGCGGGTAACCACCGGTGGCACTCCTATGGCTGGCTGGGTCTGAGAGCCCTGTGGCACAGAGATCAGAGGTGGGTCTGAGCTCGATGGCTCTGCTGAGGTTGATGGAGCTAGTGGCTCCTGCGACTTGTTGTTGCTCTCTGGAGCGGCGTATTTTCTCAAGTGCAGCTGGGCTAAGAGTATACCCTGCAGCTGGTTGGTCGCCAAGGACGCTGGGGTGGTCTATGGCGGAGCCTGGAGCGCTAAGACCATTGTTGGCGCTGCTCTGTCTGATGGAGCTGGCGGGGCCATTGGCATTTGGGAGCTTGTGGTAGCTATGAAAGGCAGATGGGAGGGGTAGCTCTGGAGCGCTGGAGTGACTTGCGAGGTCGGCAAGTTGCTGTTGCTGCCGGATTCTCCCAGCGTCTCTTGCAGCTGCTCTTTTGGCGGTGCGGCGTTGTTCAAACAATAGATCCTTGCCATTCCTTAAGTGGGAGGGCATGGCGCGAGTAGGAGCAGATAGAATTTAAAGGATTTAAGCAGATTAGTGCTGGATCTAAAGCCAAGAATAAATTTTGGCAGGGTTTCTAGAAGGAATCCTTCAAAATAAAGGAGGATAAAATTTTTTGGCGGCACTTCTAGCTGTTTTGAATGAAGAAGAGAAACTATAAGGTGATACTATGCCCAAAAAATATTTTGGCAGAGGTTCTAAAAGTAACTCTTCAAAAGGAGGAAGGTGTAGAAAAGTTTGGCAGCACTTCTAGAGAGAAGTAGGATTTCCAAGGAGACGAAAGAGGGATACACTGCCGGCATTAACCGGTCGAACACGGCAGTTCGAGCGGTGCTCGAACAGCCGTGTTCGACCGGTGGTCGGACAGGCACTGTCCGACCGAAGCACCTGCTGGCGGGTCGGACAGGCCTGTCTGATCAGTTCCTGGGACCGGTTGCACAGGACCAGCCGGGACCGGTCGGACAAATCTGTCCGACCAGTTGGCTCTCGCTTTGGTCGGACAGTGTCCGTCCGACCACCGGTCGAACACGGCTGTTCGAGCACTGCTTGAGCAGCCGTGTTCGACCGGTTAATGCCGGCAGTGATACTATTCTCAGAAAAAATTTTAGAGGTTCTAGAAGTGATTCTTCAAAAGGAAGAAGGTGTAGGAAATTTTGGCAGCACTTCTAGCTGTTTTTGATAAGAAAAGGAAGTAGGGAGGCCTTATGAAAAAAATGTTTTTTGTTAGCTTGATTTAATGATTATGATTCTTTTCAGAAGTAATATGATGAGAGGAGAGGTCTTTATTAGTGATATATTTCCTGATGAGGCCCCCAATTGTGAGCCTGGGTCTCTTAAGTGACAACAGGACACAAGATTGGGGAACAAAAAGGTTTATTTCAGAAGAAATAAAGAGACAAGGAAGAGGAGGAGGAATAGAAAGAAAACTAATATATGTATCCTTTTAGGATAAGTATGTGGGCTCAACCTTTAGTAGGGAGAAATGCAGAACCGGGCAGAGCCACAGTCTCTTCAACCTGAGAAGCAGGAGAAGGTACAGTCAGAGACTGCCTTATATTTTAGGCTTAAGGCCAAGGTTACTTATAAGGAAACCTGAGTGGATGAGTAGCTCCACTGGACTAGAATGATAATGAGAATGATTCTTTCATGATGATTGGATTAATGTGCCTCTAGAAGATGAAGGAAAGGAAGGAAAGAAGGAAAGGGGTGATGATCAAAGCTCCAAGATGAACTTTGAAGAAAAGAGGGATTGGCAAAGCTGCTTACTAGTCAGACAGGTGACACCAAATGACCACGACACGACAACGAGGGGAAATGATGGGACCTGGAGTTCTGATGAGTGAGGAGTGTTGTCCAATGGGTCTGTTTCTTCTAACACTACAAACATTTGCAACTCTGCCCAGAAAGAAAATGTAAAATTGGGATGGGCAAAACATATACCCAATTTTACAGAAAATGGTCAGAAGTGAAAAATAAGCTTTACTGAGCATGCTCAGCAATTTTTTTTTTTTTTTTAGAAACTGAGCAGAAATGATTTTTATTCATTACAAGGGCATAGCCCCCAATTTTGGGGTCTGATGGGAGTTATAATTCCAGGGGGGTGCAATGCTGAATCCAAAAACTACTTTATAGCTATTAAATTTTGATTCACAAATGAACTTCAACAGTAAACCCTCAAAACCAAGATTTAATATGTTCAAATAAAAAAAAAAACCAAAGGGGAAAACCAACTTAAAAGACAAATGGAAGTGAAACTCAAAAAGAAGATGAAAATCAAAAAGAAGATAAAGAGGCAAAGGGAAATAATGAAATGCAATTGCAGTGTAAAAATTGTGCAAAAAAGGGAAGAAAAATTGGTAGAAAAATCATCAAGACCGATGAACACGTGATAGAACCTCTTTGTAAACAATGTTGGAAGTTTGGTATGAGGGAGGTCCAATTTCTGGTTGAGGAATGACTACCTTTGTAGTATGGCTGGACTTACTCCTTGACAGGGCGACATAAAGTTGACCATGGCTGAAGACAGGTTCATGAAGTACAATACCTACATTCCCAATTGTTTGCCCCTGTGATTTGTTTATTGTCAAGGAGAATGCAAGATTGACTGGAAATTGGGTACAAATAAGCTTGAAAGGGAGTCCTGTTTGATCAGGGTCTGATGTGAAAGGTATTTGAGGGATTGCCACCAAATCTCCAGTTCTGTTTCCTGAGGCAACTTTTGCAAAAATAACAGAGCGGCTGAAGTTTTCAACAATTAACCTGGTTCCATTACAAAGACCGATTGATCTATCCAGGTTCCTCAGCATGATTATTGGAACACCCCTTTTGAGATGGAGAATATGAGGTGGGAAACCGGAAATGTTCAAGCCATTGATGAACTCTGGTAAGTATAATCCTTGAGGGTCATCTTTTACTTTGTCACTGCTTGTGTAAGTCATCTGTTCAGATGGAATTATATTCAGAATCCTTAAATTTATTTGATTTACAGAACTATTCTTGCAGCACAGAATTGCACGATCCATAAAGTATGTTGGGTGTGCAAAGTCACTTGATATGTTGGGAAAAATTTGACTTATCAGAGAATCAATATTTTGTTGATCAGACCCACCATGGATAACCATAGATTGAGGCAAAATGATTTTATTGCAAGATTCAGTAATTCCTTGGCCATTTCCTATGGCTAGAAGGAATTTCTGGAAATCTGGATCACCTGAAGCACGCATGTTGACAGATAGGTGTATGACATTTTGTTGAAAGTAGCGCCAGCAGTAGGAGTTGACAATACTTGCATTAACTATTTGAGGACGTGAACCTTTCCTGACCACTGGGAGCACCTGACGAAAATCGCCTCCGAGTACTACAGCCTTGCCACCAAAGGGAATATTTGAATCCATCAAGTCTTTAAGAAGTCTGTCAACTAATTCCAGTGCATGGCGGTGAGTCATTGGTGCTTCATCCCATATGATTAAATTTGCCCTCTTGAGTACATCTGCCTTCTGGGAATGCTTTGCAATAGATGATACAGAATTTTGATGAATTACGGGTGGAATTCCAAATGTGAGATGAGCAGTCCTCCCATGGGGCATGTTCATTGCAGCTATACCTGTGAGATAGAAAATAATAAGAATCTGTATTGAAGAGAAAGGAGAAAAACTAAAACACACCGCTTCCAGCACATGCTATGGCAATTCTCCTTGTTGATCGGACATTTGCCAGAAGACATTTGTATAGGAATGTTTTTCCTGATCCACCAGGACCATCAATAAAAAAGCAAGCAGGTTGTTCTGAATGACATGCAGAAATGATTTTATCAAAAGCAAATATCTGATGAGAGTTGAGAAGATGGGTGTTGTTAAGATCACTTTGATTGACATTGAAGCTTTCTTTCTCTTCATTTAACATCCAATTTCCATTTGAAACATTGTTTCCAACTGTTGTATCATATCTAGGAAGATCAGGGAATGATAGATCAACATGTTGGAGACCATTTTGGAGAAGAATTGGATTGATAATTTCCAGAATCTGATTTGTCATCCATGCATCATTTTGATAACCTTGATGAATCCAATCTTCAGTCATCCAATTGTAAGAAAAATTCCATAAGCGGAGGGGGTCTGCAGGCTGACATGTTGCTAGAAGTATCCCAAACAATTTCCTCAGATAATGTGGAGTCATTTGGAAGTTGGCTTCCTCCATTGTATCTTCTAAATAGTAATCATTTTGAAGGAGACCTCTTGCCAAAGCAGCCATTCGGAAACTTACATATTGATGTCCTTGAAATGTTTTAAGATCATCAAATGAAGTAGCACCTGTCACATTGTTCAACAATAACCTCAGGTGCCATCTTTCTGGATCAGAAGGATAAACTGCATAGATTCTTCCTATTGTATTACCCCTCTGACGTGGTCTCCATTGTTTGCTTTTGGGAACCCAAGTGTAAAACCTAGGAAAATCTGCATATTTGATATGTCGCGCTTCAGGATCTATTTGATTTCTTCTAAAATAGGCTGTCAACATTGTTTCAGAATCAGCTCCTCTTGAAATAACATCTTGTAGATCTTCATTTTCTGAAAATGTAATATTCTGTTTGCCAGGCAAATGGATGTCCAAGCGGTTTACTGAGGGGTATGTTGCAGATATTTTGAATGAGAATATGCACCAGCATGCTTCTGGTGCTGCTACCCAGCGTGAATCCCTGAACCTGTTCACCTCATCAAAATTCTGTCCTACATCCAACACAACCTTGTCATGACCCTTGTATACGTATTTGTAAAGGTATTTGACAGCCGATATTTCAGCGCAAATCTCCACATTCACATGACATTGATACTTTGCTGATAGATAAGGATTGTAAGGAACCACCCAGCTGTTGTCTATTATCAATTCATTTTGACCCCTTCTTCTGATTACCGATTGACCTGTCCTTCTCCGATACTGAGGGTAAGAGTTCTCATTGGTAGTGGTTTCTTCACAGAAGGCCTTTGGAAACCTTTTTGAGCAAACACCATTGACCATACAGGGAGCATTTGGGTTGTATGGTCCACAGGGTCCATGTATCATATGCTTTGTTACTGATTGGTAAAGTAGGGGTTGCAATAATGGGTCTTGAGGAATTTCAGCTTTGACAATCTGATCAATTTGTTCTGAGGTCCGTGGAATATCATCTGGATGGAGTATAATCAAGATGTGAGCATGAGGAAGCCCCCTCTTCTGAAATTCAATTACATGTGTCCGGCCAATCACTCTACCAAATATTCCTTTTTTGTAGATATCATCACATATCTTCTTCAACCGTGAATTGAAAGCTCGAGAAGTCAAATCAGGTCTGTCTTGAGCTGACTGGCCAGGAAGAAGGTTGTCCTTTATTTCAGGCCATTCTGGGTTGCATGTGACAGTTATGAAAAAATTTGGCTTTCCAATAACCTGAACTAAAGCCATTGCATTCTGGAATCTTGCCTTCATATCCCTTGGGCCGCCAATAAAAGAGGTAGGAAGAACTACACGGCGGCCTGTATCCATTAAAAATATTACATAAAAATAATAAAATAATAAATGCTAATTTGATGAAATAGGAATGAAATGGAACCTTACCTGTGTCATTTCCCAATTGTACACCATTCTCATAAGCATCAACCACTCCATAATATTGCTCCACACGGAAACTCTCCTGATTGTAAAGGATGTAACACAATCTTTCTGTCTCAATCTTCACGTATTGATCAACACAGTACTGTTGGAATAGACGGCAAGACCAATGGTGAAGAGAGAAATCTGGATTCCGAAAAGCCAAGCGATATGCATAGTAATTCATTGCTGTTGCCTGAGGCATTTCCTCCTTGAGAGATGGAGACCAACCCAGTTCTCCCCTTGGATGTAAAAGGACATAATGCAGTGGGTCATACTTGCTGTCCAGCTCTGATATCCTTGACAGAGATCCTCCACGGTGCTTGATAATGACATCTCTGGTTCTTGTAGTAGAAGGGTCATTTCCTTGAAAAGAAATGGACCAGGAGTTAGCTTCAAGCCAAAATTCTCTAAATGTGTGTGAAAAACATACCCTCCACCCATATTGCAGCTATTTGGTCTCCTCTTGGGAGATTATAAACCCTTTGGTCAACATTAAAGGCATTGTCAGTAAGCCGTATCTGCCGGTTTGGTGTAATGGCAGATGCCATACTTTCAAAATTACGTATGAGGGGATTGGTCTCATGAAGAATAGATTGAATGGACCTTGCCAAACTTGCAGGAATATGTGCACCATGTACTTGTCTATTCTCAAACTCATTTTCATTGTCATAGATGTAGAGCTGGAGGAATTTGGGCACTTCTTGTGTAGAAGGTAGCAAGGAACCAATCCGGTGGTGAATGGTCCCCTTGACTTTGAAGGTGTAAACTCCTTGTCCTTGGTTTTCCAAAGCCAGCCTTGTGTCTGAGTTGAGGCCCAGTGAAGTAAAGGCAAAATTGCTGTTGATTAGCCGTATGTTCCTGATGAGACTATGACCTCTTTCTGAATGATCTGCATTTGCATCTTTAAAAATTTGAAGTAATTCAGGTGGAGGGGGTGAATGAGGAAGGCGGATCCTACCATTACGGCAGCAAAGAGAATTTGTTTCACCTGTGAAAAGAATGGCATGACACTTTGGACAAATTCTTGGCCTTCTTGGAGTGTAAGGCCTGAATCTTGGGGGTTCCCTCCAATTCCATGCAATTGGTCTCTGCTGGTGATTATTTGGAGTGGGTGTTCTCCTTATGTCAGGAGCATCATCATAGTTGTTTCCCAAAATTTCAGGTTCTTCATCATCAGAGTGGGGAGCTTCAAAACCAAGTTGTGACATTGGGGAATCAATGTGTTCTTGAATGTGTTGTAGATCAATTTCTTCAAAATCACCATCCCTTCTGTCAGGAATTGGCACAGGAGAGGCAGGTGGAGAATCATGAGAAATACTAAAATTAACATTGTTTTGACGGTGGTTTGTTTGCCACTCAGATTGATTTGAATGATTATTTTGAAGAGAATTTGAGTTTTGTTGATTCTCATTCCAATAAGGTTGGGAATGACAACGTTGAATTGAATGTGACGACTGACTCTGATGTGGAGAATTCAGTGAAAAGTTTTGAAGAATATTTTGATGAATGGGAGATTGAGGTATATGGTGTTGGTCAGTGGAACTCAAATGTGGTTGAGAATGGCGACGGTGAGGATGAATGGATGAATAACTTTGATGATATGTCCTTGATGCAGAAGACAGTGGAGGACAGCGGTGAGATTGGGGTGTCTGATATTGATTTTGGTGATAACTGTGTTCTAGAGGAAGTGGAGGATGATGGGAAGATTGAGGTGTCTGAGAATTAAAGATAAAGTTTTGGGTAAATTGGTCACTCTGATGTTGCCGGGAAGATAGGAATTGATGGCTCCTTGAATCAGAATAAACATGGTAATCATGTGAAGATTGAGATCCCTGGTTTTGATAAGAAATATCTACCTGATGATGATGATGAGATTGGGACCTTTGGTGTTGGTGGGAGATATCTAACTGACGGTGGTGAGGGGATTGAGATCTCTGGCGTTGGTGAGAAGAATATTGTGACTGGCAGTAGGTAGGAGATTGAGAACGTGAATGCTGCCGGGAGAAGGACATTGGGTGATTCCTGGAGTCAAAAGAAGTTGGTCGTTGGGAGGCATATTGAGATTGGAGATGAGGGTATGATGGATCCCAATAAGGCTGGGAAGGATGCAGGGGAGGGGAATCCTCTAATTGAGGGCGCAACTGAGATTCAGAAGCAAAAAGAAGATGAGAGAGTGATTGTTGTTGATGTAAATTCAAAGAAGGCTGTGTATATTGTGGCTGGGCATATAAATGATGAGAGGGAGGGAGTTCAGTATAAAGATCTTGCCTCTCAAGGAGGTGGGGCATATCACTCATATTTGGAACTGGATTCCTTTGAGAATGTTGTGGTGGCTCGGCATATAAATGATGAGGGAAATTGAGATGGTTGGAAAAATCATCCTGATAATGAGCATGATTACTATGAGCTTGCCGGAATCTGGCAGTTCTTTGCCTATTCACAGCCCTTCTATGCTCAATTTGCTCTTCTTGAAAAGCTCTCCTTTGATGTTCAAAAGACAAATTCATTGTTGCGAAATATTAATCTGAAAGGGAGTAATTTTTTTGGGAGGGGGGGGGGGGGGGTGGAGCATGGAGGTGAGCATCATCAGCCAGGAGTTTATATGTATTTTGGCTAATTTATTTTTCTCTTTTTTTTTTATCTTTTTTTCCTCTTTTTTTCTCTCTTTTTCTCTCTCTTTTTTTTTCTCTTTTTTTTTTCTCTTTTTTTCTCTCTTTTTTTTTCTTGTTTTTTTTTTTTTTCTTGTTTTTTTTTCTTTATTTTTTTCTTTTTTTCTTCTTGTTTTTTCTTTTCTTTTTCTTTTTTCTATGGTTGATTGAGGTGTGTATGCACCTCGATGGACAGGCCATCGAGGTGTGTACCACCTCAATGAGGCCCGGTCCATCGAGGTGTTGTAACACCTCGATGACGGCCTGTCCATCATCGAGGTGTTGTACACACCTCGATGGCCTGTCCATCGAGGTGTGTACAACATACAACACCTCGATGGACCGGCCGTCATCGAGGTGTTGTACAACACACCTTGATGGCACCTGTCCATTGAGGTGTTGTACACACCTCAATGGACAGGGCCGTCATCGAGGTGTTGTACACACCTCGATGAACAGGGGCCATCGAGGTGTGTACAACACCTTGATGACGGCCGGTCCATCGAGGCGGTACACACCTTGATGGACAGGGGCCATCAAGGTGTGTACAACACCTCAATGATGGACAGGCTGTCATCGAGGTGTTACAACACTTCGATGGACAGGGGCCATCGAGGTGTGTACAACACCTCGATGACGGCCGGTCCATCGAGGCGGTACACACCTCGATGTGACGCCCGGTCCATCGAGGCGGTACACACCTCGATGGACCTGACGGCCGGTCCATCGAGGTGTGTACCACCTCAATGATGGCCGGTCCATTGAGGCGGTACACACCTCAATGGACCGGGCCTCATTGAGGTGTGTACAACAACAAAAAAAACCAAAAGGACAGGTGTGACGACACCTGTCCCAATAAAAGAAAGCGGCCGACGCCGGACCGTTACAGTGCATTGAACTGATGCACTGCGGTCGACGTCGGACCGTTACAGCGCATGAATGGGGCCAATACAAACCTTGCAGGGTTTGTTTGGCCCCCAGAGGCTGTTTTCTTATATATAAAGTAGATGGCAACTTTGGGGGATTTTGCTGAGCATGCTCAGTTTTGCTCAATTTTTATTACTGAGCCATTTTGTTGAAAAAAGTTAACATTTTGCTTAACCCAAACAGTAGTTTTTTCTTTAGGTGAAATTACAAATGTTTGTAGTGTAAGTTCTGGTTGGTGAGTGATGATGAAAATTTTCATCTGCCCAACTTTGAAAGTGATGAACCATGTTTATCAAAGTGAATATGCAATATGAGGTTGAACTTAGAAAATGATTAGATGTTATGTGAACTTCCTGGTTAATTACTTCACTCTTATATTATTTCACACTTATACACAACAAAGTATGGATATTATAGTATGGAAATACTCGTATTGAAGAGAGGAATAAGAAGAGAACATTGTTGAAGCCTTTTGGGAAACATTGTTGTCTCTAAGGCTGACAATTGTGATCTCGTGGCTTAACTCTCTGAAGGACGACTCAATGCCAAGCCTTGGCCAAATTGCTGATGGCAATCCAAATTCCGATAACTCCCTTCAAGATGTTGCCGCGCCATTGACTTGCTCCCCAGCCGATGCTCTTGACAAAGTACGTAAAATAATTATCTCCATGATGATGTCCTATGTCATAATTTGTGGCCACTCTAAAGATGTGAAAGAAAAGCCCAACCCCTGTAAGAAGCAAAAAACGGAAAAGACTGTTTCCAAGACCAATGCTCAAGACAGGAAACACCTGTTGAATATTGAAAGCCGCCACAACTTCTACCCATTTGTCCTTTTTATCTTGGATGGCGCCCGCACTGTCTTCACTGCCACTCAAAATCACCAACAGTTTACCATAAGTGATTGTCTTGAGATATTAGTACTTTTTCATGAGATCCATAAGAAGTCCAAGGCCAAAACATCAGCTCATGAAGTAATTTGGGTCAACCTGGGTACTCATATTTGACAAATCCTCTCTTCTGTTCATGAATTCCCCAAAGATCCCACCAAATATATTGTACCTACTCATCATAAATTAGCTGTCTGTGTTGCGCATGATTATTTAGCTCTTGCCACTAAACAGACCAATTGATTTACTACTGTGTAGATGTCCTTCCTTTCTTTCAAGTCGGTGTGATGTTCTTTGTAGTTATTTTCTTCCCTTCTTGTCTCTTGTGTGGACATGCATGTTGTTCCATGAAACAATTATTTTTGGTGAACCAAATGTGCAGCAGTGTAAGAATCAGTCCCTGCTTCTAGGGGGCTGGAAATGATCCAGGTAATTACATAGCTTGACTGTCAGGATTTTTATCTCTTATTCAAGGGCCCGTTGGCAAGGAGTTTACTTCAAAAACACAGAGTTTGGCTAATCATCTCGGATTATTATAATGAAGTTTGAAAGCAATCACATACTTTGCTTTGACATTCTTCTGAAATTAGCCAGCTTGTCCAGGAGATGTACTTGTGCATTATTTCTCTTGCTGCTGAGCAGTAAGCTTCCAAGCAGCTCTCAAAAAATCAACGGATAATCAGCAGGCGCCACCACATGAAGTAGAAGATTTGTCAACTTTTGCCACAAGCACTCAAAATACTGTTCATGCAAGCGGAGTTGACCCACAGCCGTGGAGGAGAGCGCTTAGAGAGTCCCATTTGGGCCAAAGTTTGCCAAGTACAATTTGTGCAAAAGTTATCCCAAGATCAAATAGATCACGCTCTCTATCATAAGCCAATGGATCTCGGAGTGTATCTGCAGAGAAGTTCAAACAACCAAATGACTGGATATTGTTTCAGGCAAGGTTACACCCACTCAATATAAGCCAATCTTCCTTTTGTGATCAACAGTAATTACCACCCGCTGTGAAGCACTGTTATTTGCATTGCAGCAAGACAATTGATTCTTTCCTGATAAGACACCTTTTGCCCCATCTCCATCTCAAGGTTCCTAATTCAAAAAAAAATCCAGGTCAATTTTATGCGCTGGTGCATTTGATTCTTTTTCTGGGAAGACCACTACAAATCCAATTTCCTACACTACCTCATAAAATGAAGAACCTCTGATGGTAGCAAATTCCAATGAAAAAAGTCCACTAAAACAGTTGACTTTACAAGTTTGGTGGTGAATAAATAGTTTGTTCCAGTGCAATATACAGCATGGCATCAAAAATGGAACGCTTACCTGATCATGTTGGTTAACCGGATCTGGGATGACAGCATAATCCATGATATTGGCTTCCCCAGCTGCTAAACCTATCTGTCCCTGGATGAGTTGCATCCACCATTTAGTGTTTGATCAGTGGCCTTCTGTTGAGTATTGGATGGACTTTGGCGCAGGCCAAAAGAAACGTCAGGTACACTTTTGCAATCACCCAGTTGTTGTGTTTACCCGGAAAGAAATCTTTTATCTGGGTTTCACAATTGAATGTGCCCAATCACAATTCATGGTCAATCAAGTAAGAACATCTGTGGCCCTCACCCCCCAATTATAGCGAGAGCTTGACCCTGCCAGCAGAAGAAAAAGCCACATCATACCATTGATGGAATGATTCCTATGATATCGAGCGGATTTTGAGGTATACCAATTTGATCAGCATGTTTCATCCAATCTGAAGATTGGAAGCATTAGAAAGCAGTTTATATTTTTCACTACCTTGCATCATAGTCATAGCAAAACCAACCGCTTCATATACAACATTCATGTACAATTTTCATTCTTGGGCGGCGACCAGGACATACCCAGCTTTTCCTTTCACTAGGGAACACAACTAGTTTGACCATGTACTTGGGTTCTGTCTTCTTCCATCTGAGGGGGATGGACAATTTGAGCTTACCTGGCCAGGTAACACAATTTATTTATGTCGCAATCAAAATTCAACAATCCGGTTTTGATTACCAATTCCTGCAGTTCAAAAAGTTAATCATTCTCTTGAGCACTGAAGGAACAGCATTGCTCAATAAGGTAGTGTGGTATAACACGAGTGCATAAATTGGTACCTCGAGACCCGCGCCTTGTCTCCCGCGGTTGCGGGCTTCCGGGATTGCAGGCTGGTCACGTAAAATGTCATTCCCAGGAGAAAAAAATATTGAAACAAGACCATGCGCCCAATAAAAGCTAAGGGGAGACAAGAACGGTTTGAAAGGCCCCATGCTAGCTTGTGTTAGTCTACCCACTGATGGCCGAGGTGGATATAATAACCACTGAGGTGGTCAGTGGTCATACATAACCCTTGCGTGGAAGCCCTACATACGCAAGTCCCACCATCATGGCCAGGGAACTAGCGCTTCCCGCAGGTCCTCCTGAGAAAGATGCACGGGCAATATTGCCCCACAGCCTAGAAGCATCAGACATTTTCAGGGCAATTTTTTCAAAACCCGTCTCCATGCCCCATGCGTCATGGGCTCTGTTTTATTGCTCAAGACGTGCACCGTTGACTCATGTTGGTAGCACAAGTTGAACACACTGCCAGAAAAGCTGGCTCGGATGGTCGCATCCAAGTCTATATCGGATGCAACCATCCGATTTAAACTTGGGCGCCGGGCCACCAAGTGAATTTTTGACCGATTCAAACTTGGTGGCCCTGGCGTTTGGCCACCGAGTTTGAATTGGTTCTTGATTCACTCGGTGGCCCGGCGCCCAAGTTTAAATTGGATGGCTGCATCCGATGTAAACTCGGATGCGACCATCCAAGCCAGCATTGCTGGCAGTGACAGCAAGCAGGCACACACATGCTTGCCAAGGGCTCCGGGCAAGCAGGTGTGTACCTGCCCACCAAGGGCCCCTGGCGAATGGGCACATACCTGCTTGCCGAGTGCCCTCGGCAAGCAGATTCACAACTGCTTGCCAAAAGATCTTGGCGAGCAGATGTGACTTGCTTGCCAACAGCTCTTGGCAAGCAGACATATGCCTGCTGGCCAAGGGCCCCAAGCAGGTGTGACCTGCTTGCCAAGAGTTCCTGGCGAGCAGGTACACACGTGCTGGCCAAGGGCCTGTGCATACTAAGCACGGCATGCTTAGCTGTGCAAAGGCTGCGCACCACTTGCAGGGGGCATGAATGTTGAGCGCAGCGTGCTTAGAAATCCTTTGCTCAGTTGACGGTTCTAGCACAGCAGTACTAAGCACGCTGTGCTTAGTCAAGCCAATTTGACACAATTGTGCCCTCATAAGAGCAAAAATTGACCCTTATAAAGGCAAAATTGTGCCCCCATGGGGGTAAAATTGACTCCTCATGTAAGGGTACAATTGTGCCTGTAGATTCTAGTCAAGGTTAATTTGTTGTTAGCTGGTGAAATTGGAGCAAGATGTTCTCATAGTGACCCATGGGGAATATTGCCTTATGCTTTGCTTTCCCAAGACATTATATTTCTTGGACTTGTAAACAATGCCTCTGATAACATTCCTGATCAGCAAGGCCATGTGTCCATTGCAGGAATGACGGTGATCTGAAATGACCACCCAGATTGACAAATAATAGCCACCAGAAAGATGATTTGGATTCATGGGGCATGCCCAATGCTAAGCATGCCGTGCTTAACAATAAATGCTCAGCACACCCGGATCCACAGTGGACAATCAACCCCCATGGAATTGGGGGGGGGGGGGGTTCAGGTTAAGGGTTCAAGCATCATGGCTAACCACACTCTCTACAGGACCACATGGGTGTTGAGTGCCATGCAGAATCAAATGAACATAAGCCATACAGTTGCAAAAAATGATTGCAACCCACCGCCAAGTGCGGTGCGCAAGGCAACCCATGGCCAAGCCCAGCGTGCTTAGAAGTGAGCTGAAGCCCGCTGCGCTTGGCGGTGGGGGGCTGGGCGCGGTGTGCTGGGCAATGGGTGACCAAGGGCGGCGTGCTTAGTGATTCCTTGGGCCCAATGGCCACTGGTACCCAGTTTCACATTTGGTCGGGCAATTATCATGTTTAAATCAAACACATTACAATTTAGACACGTTTCTTGATCCTAGGGGGATCAAATGCCTATTTTATGACCGCCTTCTCTGACATCATCATCTTCACCACCTCAAACTCTAGGTTTCCACTTAACCGCATGGGTCAAGCTGGCCAAGTGGAAAGACTTGGTTAGTTTCCTACTTAAATCATTGAAAATATGTGTGGGGGTATATCCTTTGCAGACAACTTGAATTCGGAACGGGGTACTGTAAGTGGTAGAGTAGCCTTGATGCTACAATCCACTGAGGTTCAGCCCTTGTTCTAAAGATTTGTTCAACTGTGTTGAACTTTTTTTTTCTTTTTTCCTGTCTTGTCTACTTCAGGGCTAGCTAAGAGTACTTTTACCAATCACAACTAAATTTTTTCTCCACCATAAATCAAGCCTTCCAAGGCAATTTGATCCCCCGAGGGAGAAGGGGACTTGGTGAAAAAAAGGTGCTTGCTCCCAAGGGAGGGACTAATTGGTGATTTTTTTTCAAAAATAATAATAATAATAATAAATTCAGGGCTAGCTAGAGGTACTTAGAGATTTTACTTAGCCAAGGACCATATTTTTGTGTAACACTTTCAGCTTTCCACAGCTATAATAAACACTTTACACAAGGAGAAAATCCCCAGAATATTCATCTGCCCAATGATTGATGTTTGGATTAGGACAGGTGACAAAATTATTTTCCATTCATATATATATATGTATATATATTTTTCATATCACCAGGGGAGATTTCATGGCACCCGTTGACGGGTGCCATTGCATAACTCATTATCCTCTCTTGGTTTGAACCGTGTTTGGAGGTATGCACATTCAAACTGCATGTTCAACTGAAATTCAGTTTGAAGTGATCACCAACAATCTCACAACAAGTGTTGCTTGATGTGTATGTGATTTTATGTTCAACTCAAGTGGAACACTTGAAGCATGCAAACCTGAACTGATACCAAAACAACCACAGTTCTGATTTCATCATTCTTTTGAAAATTTACTTTCTTCTTGATTGTTTTATTTCAAAGAAGTATCTTTTTTTTACTTTTTTGAGGCAAAAAAAAACTTAAATATAATGTGCTTTTTTGAATGGAATGAATTCACAATCTTCTGTTTTTGAGGTGCCGCAATTCATTCACTACAAAAATTTGCAACTCTGCCCAAAAAGAAAATGTAAAATTGGGATGGGCAAAACATATACCCAATTTTACAGAAAATGGTCAGAAGTGAAAAATAAGCTTTACTGAGCATGCTCAGCAATTTTTTTTTTTTTAGAAACTGAGCAGAAATGATTTTTATTCATTATGGCAACTTTGGGGGATTTTGCTGAGCATGCTTAGTTTTGCTCAATTTTTATTACTGAGCCATTTTGTTGAAAAAAGTTGACATTTTGCTTAACCCAAACAGTAGTTTTTTCTTTAGGTGAAATTACAAATGTTTGTAGTGATTGTAGTTGGTCCCGCATTTTGAAGAAATTTTAAAATCTGAAGAATTGGGTCTTTACCTACCCCCATTTGTACACTTTTTGGCTCAGACCAAACTTTCCAGCAAACAATCATTAGGATTTGCAACAAAGGTGTCCCATTTTAACCATTTTTTGGTCAAAACAGCAAAAACCACCTTTACAACCTTTCACACACCTGTAAATCACTGTGAAATGTGAATTTGTACTCTGGTGTACGGGCGTACAGCAGCATAAAAATTCAAATGTCACAATAATGTAACAAGCGTACACCAAGCACCACAAAAAAAGCAACAAAGCGACTGATGGGAGTTGGTCTTTGGAAACTATGGCACAACTTTTGACCCAACTTTTTTTTAAAAAAAAGTCAACTATTACACATGTTCAATGCACAGTCACTGTGCAAAATGCACAGTGACTGCGCAAAAATGATCTTTGAAAATATTCAAGTCAAAATTTTATTTAAAGGGGATTATTATGGAGGCCAACTACCATCAGGTGTACTTGTCATTTTTTGGAAGAGGGTAAAAATTCAGATGTCTTGGATAAAAATTGTATGATATACTTTTTCTGATGGAAATTCAATTCGTTGTGGTAAACTGAGGACTTTATGAAATCTAAAAACCAGGGGACATATGTAATTGTGTATAAAACTTTCAAAATTGATCAACTTCTAAAGAAAATTAGAGCTCTAAATTTAGCTCCAAATACACTTAATGTGGTTTGAATCCTTTTTATGAATATTTTTTCATCATCTATAAGGTTATAGAAAAGATTTGCTCAAGAGGTTTAGATTGAAAATTAGTTAGGCACTGCAAAGAAATAATAAATGATAGTTGATATAGACTTTTTAATCAGAATGATTCTCCACATGTCAATTATGAATGGAAATATTGATGTATTAATATTAAAGAAGAATTATTTAAAGATGGACCAATACTGATTGGAGCATTCAAGAACTCAGAAAATCATAAGATTGACTTGAGTTCAGCTTGGGTTCTATATGATTTGTGAATTCATTCATTATAAAGTTACAATTTTGATCATTTCAACATCAGCCTGCTTTGTGGTTCACTTCAGAAGATGTTGCCCAATTATCTTAACCCACATCAACATCATTTCAGGTTCATGTGGAACTGACACATAGGATCATTGGCACTGGGTTCCAGTAAAAACACATGGAGTGGCACTGGCATGCCAGTGCCATAAATTCTCCCCTGGTGTATATAAGAAAGTAATATGGTCACCCTATAACATCTATAGGGAAACAAAATGGGGCTTACTCTGGCTTGTGAATGGGGGTTTATTGTGCAAAAAATCAAACATCATTTCATTTGGGGCCATACCACAGTGAAATTACTGCATCCTGTCCAATCTGCGCAGTCAAACACTGTAGGGCCGAGTCAGTAGTGCGGTGGGGGACCACGTGCAAATACTCTGGTGCCACAGGTTTCTCATTTTTGGCTTTGAGTTATATTTGTAGTGTAGGGGTTATCATCTGAGCTTCCCATCATACTGGCTTTGCTTAAGACCTGGGTTTGAGTCCCAGCGAATGTATCAATCTTTTTGTGGGCTGGTTCAAGAGTGTGTAAGGGGTGTGGTCAGAGGTGTGTAGTTGATGTTGATGGAGTAGGTATATTTTTGACATCACATGTGTGGATGTGGTGTGCAGTAAAGTTTGTGTAGTTAATGCAATGTGGTTGAGGTGTGCAGTTGATATTGATGACGTGTGTAGTGGTGAGGTGTGTAGTAATGAGGTGTATAGTGGTGAGGTGTGTAGTGATGAGGTGTGTAGTGATGAAGTGTATAGTGATGAGGTGTGTAGTAATGAGATGTGTAGTAATGAGGTATGTAGGAATGAGGCTTGTAGTGGTGAGGTGTGTATAAGTGGTGAGGTTTGTATTGATGAGGTGTGTAGTGATGAGGTGTGTATCCAAAGTTGGTGAGGATGAGTTGTGTGTGTGTATGTGACATATGATGTGTGTGTGTGTTGTGTGTTTACATTTCATCAGAGTGAACCATGTTTCCGCTAAGATAGCCAATATTTTGATCCCTGCCAGACTACATGGAAGTGAAAACACATCCAAAAGTGTGTACATCACACAACTCAACATGAATGATGAACTGCATACTATTATGGTATGCATAGTAGTTGTGCCTGTGAATATGTACATGCCTTAAAACATAACATATTCATAAAAAGCTGGGATTTAGACAACTCTGCCCCATAATGAGATTTAGGTACAGATGAATTCAGCACTCTAAACTGAATACATCAATTTTGGATATAACTTCTCTTTGTGAAACTTGCACTTGTATGTGGAAGGACAATCAGATAAACAATAGATGATTCCTCTAGAAATAGCTGGGATGAACTTTGAAAATCTTGTCATGTCTACTCATTTGAAAAGTGTATTATCTTAAGAAGGCTTTATTCAATCAAACATGTGTGTTTTTTCAAACAGGCTGCTGTGAATTCTGTCAACTTGAAACACATTTAAGGCCAGGGAGAAATGAAAGCCAGGGTAAACAAAGTTTACTTTGTCCCAAAAAGTCTTGTTTTTTTACAGAGCCAAGCAATGGAAAACGATGTGGATTTTTTGCTAATAAGCTATGCTGTTGCAATTTAAACACTTGAAGTTACACTTTGGATTTGTACTGGCGGGCAATGACTCTTGTTATTATCCCCGTGTGGAAAAAACAGGGTTGTTATCACCTTCAAGCACAATTAAAGTCTTGGTAGCTTGTTTGGTCAAATGACAAGCTTTAAGAAGTGCCTGAGAGCTCTTTGAAGCTGGGAAAATAAACACACTTGGCAAGCACCATATAAAAGGTCTCTTGACTTCATTAAAGCACCAAAGCTGAAGTGCCTGTGACTTCATTGATCAAGAACAAAGGTTAAGCGTTCAATAATGATCAGATACTGTTGGAGCCTTAACGGCAAACCGTGCTGACTGGGGATCAGACAACAATTTATAATGACTAGTTTGGCACCCAAAGGGGAACCTGAAGTTGAACGTCGTGGGCGGTCATGATCACAGGGATGAAACTTGAAGGAATTGAAGGAAGGGCACCACCAGGTGTGGAGCCTGCGGCTTAATTTGACTCAACATGGGGAAACTCACCAGTTCAGTGATTAATCTAGCAAATGGAATTCATAAGGGATCTTAGTTTCATTATATGTATTCACTGTCAATTATGTTTTTTTTCTTACACCCAGTGACTGAGGGCTTAAACGGTGGTGGACCAAGTGGGGGTTGTGGTACTGGTTTGGGTTTGACACGACTGGTGACTTGCAATGGCCCACCTTTGTATTGGTAAACAAGAAGGCCCACAGTTGATGGGAGCCATCCTATATAATTCTTGAAGCCATTGTCAGTGACAATCATTGTGCAAGATGGGTGCGCCGTCATCATATATGCAGGTTTGTCATAACCTTCTCCGCTTGAATTTCTTCTTTCATCCAAAGTAGCCCACTTTTGAATTGCGGCTTTGGTCCCCTGAGTATTTTTAAATGATAATTGCCCTTGAATAAAGACCCCATTCTGATCCAGTCTCTGTGGTCCAACACTATACTATTTGTTTTTTTATCCCACGCTGCCTTTGGATCTGAGAGGACAGTACACATACCCCGGACCCACATCTTGATCTTATGATGTGAGCAATCCCTCCCATCAAGACGTTGACTCAAAAGGATAAGAAATGTATTACATATTTGAAATAACTTACACCTCTCAACCAAATTGTTATTTCCCGTTGGGCCCTTATGAGCAGGTTATTGCAGTGTTTCTTCCTCTGCTGATTAAAAGAAATAGCTGCACGTGTGTACTCAGGAGGTAGGATCATCCTTGAGTTGGTCCCCACCCGCCAACTCAAGGATGATCCTACTACCTCCTGAGTACACATGTCAGCTATTTCTTTTAATCAGCAGAGGAAGAAACACTGCAATAACCCGCTCATAAGGGCCCAACGGGAAATAACAATTTGGTTGAGAGGTGTACGTTATTTCAAATATATAATACATTTCTTATCCTTTTGAGTCAACGTCTTGATGGGAGGGATTGCTCACATCATAAGATCAAGATGTGGGTCCGGGGTATGTGTACTGTTCTCTCAGATCCAAAGGCAGCGTGGGATAAAA
>PGCI01000552.1:0-30699 GCA_002873125.1 Puccinia coronata f. sp. avenae | reverse complement strand
GGCGGCCTCTAGGTCTTTGATTCTTTTTCGCAGATGTACCAGAGTTTCTTGTACTCGAGGTAGGCTTGGATCGTCACGCTCCAGTTTGAGTAATTGTGGCCGTTGAACGTAGGGATGGTGATGACCTCCTTTTCCTCCTTTTTGGTGGCTGTGTTCGACATGTTGTCCTGCTCCTAGTTGTAGCGAGTCGTGATGAGGGAAGCACAATCGAAGTCGAGACTGTAAATCTGTAAGAATTTGAACAACTAAGAGTTGATTACGCCAAGTCAGAATCTAAATCTATTGTGCTATCTACAAATTGTGGATCATGAGATTGAAAAGAATGAAGCTGTACCTAAGAGCAGGACTGCGTCGTCTGTTCTTGGCTGATATAAGAAGCTAGGAAAGCTGAGTTGAGAGTGGGAGCGACTAAAAAAAGAATGGAATGTGAATGAGATTGGGAGTTGAGATAGGGACCGGATGAGAAAATGGAACGGCGATTGCTCTGGACTAGACCATAGTTTTGGTCAGCAATCTTGTTCTGTAATTGGCTGAGACCTATTGGCGTGAGCGTCTGTCTCACCTAGACTGTTGCCGAGAATTGCTACTTGTTCGGACAACTTAGGAGTCCACACGACGGTCTGTTTGGTGCCTGTGGTAGATGGACGACCATCAGTCACCGTTGACTTGTCACGTTGGATCTGTGGACCACTTACTTAATTGAATTAAGGCTGATTCTAGCGGCTAACGATGGGGAAGTAATCCTTGGGGCAAGGGAGCTGTGAGTGGGAGCGGATGACTGAGTTAGCCTGGTGCTTGCTCTGGGGTCGCAGATGCGGGCTCCTTAAGTACTCACGATGAGTGCCTACGGCTCTCCTTGCTCGCCTTGGTCTTTCCTCTGGATCCCGTGGGTAGTGAGGCTTGTGGCCGTTCCCTCGCCGACTGGTTGCCCGTCGCGTCTGTGGATTCTGAGGAATGAGGCTGTTGTTAGTTTCAAGTCTATTGTTTTCTGCCTATGAAACCTAGTGGCTTACCTTGACGAGCAAGGTAGCTTGTATTTCCCCTGCTACGCTTTACAGCGAGGTCTGTGACAGGTGAGATAATCTGACATCCCGCACACACACCCACACACCCGCACGAAACACACAAAACACATTCAAGTGAAATACATCTAAACAAGAGCCAAGTGTGATGGAAATAATGTACCAACAAACAACAGATGGTAGAAGCAAGAAGAGTGATACCCAAGGATACAGAAAGCAAACGTGCATCCAAAAAAAACAACAACGCAGAAGCAGCAACTACCAAAAAAAAAGAAAAGAGTCATGTTGGAAAGAGAATTGGTTTTCAAGAAGAGAGAAGACGAGAGAGAGAGAGTGGAAATTAGAAGTACATGATGATGATGAGAGAGAGAGAGAGAGAAAAGAGCGTGTTCAAGATGAAGAAGAAGCCGGGGCATGGGGGAGACGGTTCAAGTTTTCCGTCGCTTCGAAGGCTCGGCGAGTTCCGAGTAAAAGTCGTTGACGAAGGAGGGATGGAAGAGGGAGGAGGGGGAGGAGGGGGGACAGAAGAAGAAGAAGAAGATTGGGAGGGACGGGAGCGAGCGGGGGCCGGAGGGATAACGAAAGTGGGGGTGAGTTGCGGGCGCGTTTGGGCGGGCGGGCGGGGGCGCTGGAGGCGCCAGTGGGGGGCAGCTGGAGGGCGGCGGTGAGGCGGTCGATGCGGGCCTCGAAGCCCGCAATGGTGCCCCAGATCTTGCCCTTGCCGATGCGGCGGGGCCCGCGAGCGCGCCAAGAGGCTGCCGCGTTGCGCATAAACTGAACAAGAAACCGCTCCGACATCTTGGGAGCCTTCGGGACCCTCCCCTGTCGAGAACACGACGAGGCTGTGCGCGCCGCGTCGCCGCCCGGTTCCGCGCTTTCATCCCCGGAACTGTCGCCGCGTTGGCGACCCGAGGCGGCAGGGGTACCCGACCGACTGCGAGAAAACATGCGCCGAACTGGCTCCAATGACGGATACACACCGCGCTCCGACGACACACGGCTCTCGTCGTGTTCAGTCGATCGGGGGGCTGCAGGTCCGCCAGCCTCCCGGGCCGACGAGCCCGAGGGGCGCATTGGCTCCTGGTGATTGCTCGGGCGATCCGTCGCCCGGCGCGAGGAGGGGGTGGCCACGGATGATCCTCGACTCCGTCTTTCCGGATGCTCGGATCTTCGTTTCTGCAGCGCAATCACTCGGTGGATCATCTTTGTCCTTTGCAACACCAAAAAAAAAAAATGTGCAGAAGGATCATTTAACCTTCTCACATTCACGGTAAGACGATGTCAATATAAAGAAGACATACCATTCCCATTCTGATTCGCAGTCAGAAGGGGCAAGTTCCAAGGCCTCCAGCATCTTCAAGACCACATGTTCTGGCTGGAATGAAGCCGGGGAAGAGTTCCCAACGGACCGCTTACGCTCGACCCTCTTGAAACAAAATTCAAGAATCTTCCAATCAGACGGGGTCCATGATTGCAAATTAGGCCGGTAGTTGAGCTGTTGCAATTCCTCCTTCAAGCTCTTGTCACAATGAGACGCTCTCCGTATCGAGCTGTCCTTCCGCCTCGTGGTTGAGACTGAAGACGGCGATCTTGATCCGGAACACGACTCAGGGTTGCGCTCAGGAGTCTGCTGCCTTGCGGTGTGGGCGGAGAGATGGAAAGACGGGGGAGAGTCTGCCCGACCATGCTCGAGCATCCTTTTCGTTTGGACGGTTCTCAACAGATTGTGAGGCGCAGAAGAAGTAGCAGTAGATGAGTTTTGCAGACGGAAGGAACGATCAGCTTCTTCCCTTTGGATACTCATTTCCATCTCTCGTTCCAAGTCGTCGTCACCGATCAACGCGGTATTCTCCACCTTACACCCCCGGGGAATAAAGCCGTGATACACCTTGAGGATCGCGGCTGCTCTGGCAGCCACTTTAGGATCCGACGACACGATTTCAACAATCGAGCAAGCGGAGGACTCGGGACTGCGTTGAGGAGCTCGATGGGGCGTGCGGTTCACGGCGGCTGGAAAGGGCACGGGATGGTGTAAGACTCCGCGGGGCGTCGAGGTAAAATGTTTTAGATTGCCCGGGGCTTTGAACAAAGTGAGGTCATCATGACTGACCGAACGATCGACATCTAACACCAACGACAAAAAGTCAGCACGTACACCTCGATAGATTATAAAGGGTAGAGTCACCTTGATCTTCTGAAGCAAGAAATTGAGATCTTTCTGAGCCAGGAGAGCGGGAGCGATCTTCAGACGAGTTCCGAGCTGAAGTCATCAAGCAAGCAAAGCTCAGTAAACAATGGTGGGCTAGAACAGGAATATATCACTACCTGGGGGCTCGGATGAAGCGCTATCGCGAGGTTGCGAGGAGTGACGTAGGTTCGGTGAGGAAGCCCGTTGGAGATCTTCATCCTGACTCTGCTGCGAGCATCTGTCTGCACCCATTTATAAAAAAAGTAAGTAACTTTTGTGTCAACCAAGTTAATTTTTAACTACGACGTAGAACGGACATACCTTCGGGCCCCAGCGAGTCTCGATAGGAGACCTGTAAGCGGCTGCATCCTTCGTTCTCGCTCTCATCCGACTCGCGGTCTATGAATATATCAAAACATAAGCCTGCTGGGAAGGATCAAGTAAAGCTGGCAATCTAAGATGAGAGAGACGTGCCTGGAGGATTTGATACAGCGAGGCTTCGAGACTTCTGTGAGGGTAGCGGCTGAGGGGTTTCAGGTGAGCAAGAGCGCTGCCCAACTGACAGATGCGAAAGAAAGAATGAGCAGGGAAGGGTGGAGTTCAATCAAGGCACCGAATGGCCGGATATAAGAAAAAAAGAGGCCCGACTTACCTGAGGGAGAGGCCGAGGAAGTGATTGCGATTGGGTTGGACTGGCTGTTATCTTGCATGCGTTGGGATGGATTCTTCGGCGTGGCCCGTTCCGCTTCATCGGACTCCTCCTCCGCGTTGTGGGCAGGAGGGCCAGTGTGAGGATCGCGACTACTTTCGACCGAGCATAGCCGAGATACAATTTCCTCGTCAGATGAACTACCTTCATCGTCACTGGAATCGGTATCCCGTTCTTCCTTTTTGGACGCGGGATGTCCAGGCGGCTCTGACGATTTCATATGATTCGCCGGTGGGGGTTCAGGAACACGAGTTTGGTCATATTCCGATACGCAGGAAGCGTCGTGGTCGATGTCGGACGCGTCTTGATCGCCATGAAACTCTTCCTGATCAACGCGCGATTCGTCTGGATCCATGTTGGAATCATCTTGACTCATGTGATCCTCTCCTTGATGCACGTCGGACTCGTTGTCGTCTTGATCATCGGGTGGCCCATCATGACTGATACTAACTGCGTCTTGGCCATGGTTGACGCCAGACTCATCATGGTCAACCCCAGATTCATCTTGGTAAACACCAGACTCATCATCGTCAACGTCGGGCACATCAAGTTCAACGCGAGACTGATGAGACGCGTGGCGACTGAGATGGAGCGTAGGTTCCTCAGACGGGCGGATGAACCCGCCGGGACTGACGCGGCTAGGCCTGAAGGAGACAGAGGCGATGTTGTGCGTGTTGTGACGGACGGAGAGAGGGTGGAGGTCGAGGGATGATGGAAAGGGAGTCTGGCGCCGGTCCTCACATGCGCGGTACGGCTGGAGATCTTCCTGGTCAGTGCTCTCATCGCGCGGTTCCCTTATCTCGTATCCTGCGTGATAGGTTGGGCGGCCTCCGTGCTTGTGTGATGACCTGCTTGACGAGCTGGATATAGACACGTGCGAAGGGCATCGGCCAGGTGGGCCCGGTTCGTCATTCGGGCCGACAGGCGATGTAGATATCCTCCTGCAGGGCGCGTCCAAGTCAGCAGACTCACAAGCCAGCTGTGGGCCTTGTCCGTCATTTGGGACAGATACAGATATTCTCCTGACAGACGCGTCCAAGTGAGCAGAATCAGGTTGTCCTTGATCCAAATGCTCGGTCTCATGGGCTGGACTATCTTGACAGCGGGAAGTGGAAGGCGGGGATCTGTGGTACTCTTCTTCTCGATTAGACGACGACCCATCCCGTTGGCTTCTCGTGGAGGGTGATGATCCAAGGTGATCGTGTTCCTGGTCGATTTCTACGTTCCTTTGATGGCCGTCCGTTGATAACCTGACCTGCAACCTGTTCAGATTGCGTTGGGTATTGAGCCCGACACTGTCAAGCTCGCTCAACACGATCTCGACGTGACCCATAGAGATCTTAGGTTTATTGGCACGTTTCCCTTTGTTATGCGGATGATGATCGGGGCTAGTATTGGAGAGTAGTTCATCGCATGAGATGGTCAGATCGACGCCCAGCTTGGAGTGTTCTAATTGGAACGCGTGGAATGCATTGTCGTCATCCCATATTCGCGGTTTCGGGGGCGTCGCGGGACTCGCAATGGAGCGGCTTCGTGGAGGAGGTATGGTGTGATTTGGATTCGACACGTCCAGCAGTGGGTTGTGTTGTGTCTTGACATCAGGATCGGAGGGTGCAACTGATCGTGTGGCTGATCGCCTCGGAGAGTGTGTGGCTGCTTGATGTCGACGGGAGGGGCTCGCAGAATGGTAGTGGATGGACTGTCTTCTGGATATGGGTGCAAGCGACGCGTGATTCGTGGAGGTGAGGTTTTCTTGCGTTGAGGTTTTCGTTACGCAAGATTCTCGAAAATGAGATGTAGGGGGTGACGAGAATGAGATGAGGTCAGTAGTTCTGGAGGTGGTTGTGAGCTGTTGTTGTTGTTGTTGTTGTTGTTGTTGTTGTTGTTGTTGTTGTTGTTGTTGTTGTTGTGAGTGGTGAGTAGGCATGATAGTCGAGTGGCTTGAATCCGATTCTGAACTGTTTAATAACTCTGCTGTGGGATGCGATGTGTTCATCTCGTTTGTATGTTCTCCTGTCTGAGATTCGAGTAGTAGTGTTGGTTGCTGGACTGAGGACATGATGATGGTAGCTGGTGGTGATCTTGAGGAGGAGTACTGTATGATGGACTGGTGATCTACTGATGATTTGTTTATGATGATTGGCTGATGATGATGTGTGGTTGAGTTGTGATCAAAGTGCTGTTGTCTGAAGGGTGTTCTGTTGGAGTGGGATGAGTTTGCTTTGAGTATCATTGGGTCTTCGGTTGGACTAAGTGGTAGAAGCACTCGGTCAATGACAATAGTGGGTGTTCCTGGGCCAGACTGAGACCATACTGTTGCTGTGAGTTGATTATATGTAGGGATCAGTGGTTTGTCATCATCCTGTTGGTGGTGGTGGATCAGACGTAGTTCTTGATCATCTGGCTTGTCATCTGAGTCTGAGTCTGAGTCTGACTCTTGGTGCTTGTATGCGCTCTTCCGCTTTAATGCTGTCCTTCTTCTTCTCCGACTAATAGTGTTCGTGTTCCTTTTGAGTGGCAGTGGTGTCATCTTCTTCTTCGCTTCTTCGTAGTATTTAAGTAGTGGGGAATAACATCCAAAGTCACAATATTGACATGTCAGAGAGAAACTTGAAAGAACAAACTATATTGTATGTATGTAAATACAAGAGAATCTCGAACCGGGCGCATCCCACCGGACCGGAGCCCGATCCGACATCCAAATCCGGAGAGCGCAACGGCACCACGCGCGCAGCCTAGGCTTGAAGGTCACATCACGCTCCAAAAGACACCTCTTCAACCTTTGACGTAGTGCAACAGACTCACTTCGTAAATTAAGGGAAGAGCCGATGGACTCACTGGAACCGAAATGCACGGGGTTGAAGAACTCATACGACGCCTGCTTCAATCGATGGTTCGAGAAGTATCTGCTACTCACCGCCTCCCACCACTCCGCAACCGATCGCAAGCGAGTCTTAACTCAGAGCAAGGAGCAGTACGAGAAGGAATGTGGCCTCAAGTGGAACCAGTACAACTCATGTCTCAATGTGGGTCCTGCTTCTCTCTTCTCTCTCTCTCTCTCGGACAACAGCTTCTGAGTCTGTCTCCTATCATTCTTTCTACAGGAGGCTCTCCAGTCCCGTCAACTCAAGCCGCTTCTGGACGACGCCCGGAACGAGGACCCGCTCACGGAACCTTCCAAGTTGGAGAAAGACACCCAGAAACGCTGAACTCCGAATCAGCTCTGCTAATATCATCAACTATACCATTCGGTTTAATCAGTCACTGGAAGCACTCGTTTGCATGTCTGCTGCATTAATTAGCTTCTTCTCAACATTTCATCCGGTCAAGAGTGAGCTTGCTGGGTCCCAAATTCGGATATAATATTATCTGCCCGATTGAAGGGAAGGGTCTGATGTCTGGAATTGGCAATTCTTTGGTTGCACAGCTTTTAACCGAGTCCGGCCTTCTTCTTCCCCATCGGGAAATGCATTGCTCGCTCGAGGAAGGTCAAACTCAGAACAAAAGGGTGTGATTGTTCTAATCTAACATCATCATGGTAAAAATATTGATGCACGGCAGCGTTGCAAACTGTCCCCAAGACTGCTGAATACATACATCGCCCCAACTTGCCAACGCTCCCTGACCCACCAGGGAGAGACTCTTGCATTGAGCAGAGGTATATCTGTATGATGTTCATTGAATGTCGAATTTCGCGCGTGAAATACATACATACTGTCGTGTGGATTCACCATGCTAGACTCAGTGATCACAGTCATACTCTTGTGACGCGTTGGCGGGGTCAAGCCAACGGTCATCGGAGCACTGGCGCGCTGCCGGCTCTCGTTGTTGTGGAGAGCTTTGTGGACGGAGGTTGTTGCTGCCGAATGGTGGTTCGCGCGTCACGACGTTTGAAACGGTTTGAAAGGGATGCTTTCCGCATCGTCCTCCGAATGTGAATGCATTGTCACAACATGTTCGGCATGCGCTTTCTCTGGTTCAGCACATTTCCATGCACGTCCCCTTTTGTGATGTTCATTTCACAAAAAAGCATCTCTGATGGCTCCAATGTTGAGAGAAGGCGCTCGCGCTGCCTCAGCCGGGATATCTCTCCCTTCCCTGCTTTCGTGACCGTCATAATGATGCCTTGCTTTCAAGAGAAGGGGATGGTCAGCTATAAGAGCAGAGCGATATTCCATCCCCCCTCCCATTCTACCGCCCTCCTCATCCACTCGCTAGTGCGACAGAAAAAAACAACTCTTCATTTCAAACAACCCAACCCAGCCTCTCTCCCTTTACCCCCTCTCCGAACCCAGATCAAAAACCGCCATGTTGGTCATTGCTGCACTGGTTGTGGCCCTCCATCTTTTTTCAAGCACCGACGCGTTAGTTGCCCGGGCCGAATCCAAGCCAACTCTTTCAGTTTACTACCCGGTAAGCTTGCCCAGTCTTCGTTCCTCTGACCAAACAGCCATAAACTAATGTCTTGCCGCACTTTTTTAAGGGATACCACGCTACTTTGCTCCCTCCGGAAAGTATACCATGGGAGCTCTACACCCATCTTGATTACTTTGTTGCGACTACGGGCAGTGAGCCTAGTGAAGACTTGAAGGTTGAGAATGAAGAAAACCTCAAGGCTGTAGTCGCGGGAGCCAAGGCCCACGGGGTATCCATTTCCTTAACTGTCGGAGGCTGGACAGGAAGTAAGTACTTCAGCAAGCTGGTCGCGGACGAGGAAAGCCGCAAAACGTTTGCACAAGCGTTCCAGAGAGCTGTCCAGAAATACGAGTTCGATGGGATTGATCTCGACTGGGAATACCCTAACGTGCCAGGAAATGATGGCAACATCCTCTCCAAGGATGACTCGGCCAACTTCCTCAAATTCATCCAGACCCTTCGCCAACTCTTGGGTCCCAAGGCCCGCCTTTCCGCAGCCGTCTCAGTACACGGGTTCATGGGCCCCGATGGCAATTATCTGACTGACCACAAAGCATATGCTGAGGTTCTTGATTTCATTACCATCATGGCTTATGACCTCTACAGCCCCTCCTCAACCGAGGTCGCCGGCCCGAATGCCCCCCAGTTTGACACCTGCAACGACCCCGACACTAAATTCTCCGTTGACCAGGCCATCAACACCTGGACCTCAACTGGCTTCCCTGCTTCCCAAATCCTGTTGGGCCTTCCAGCCTACGGCTACCAGTTCAACATGTTGAATTCCGAACTGACTCCTACCAACTTCTCTGGCCAGAGCAACCTGACTAGCTTATACTTTTCCAAGTTTGACAAGACTGTCCAACCTCCAGCCCAGTCAAACGACGCCGCCGGGCCCACCACTTGTGGTGGTGAAGAAGATGGACACACCTGGCTGTACAAAGACCTTGTCAACTGCGGCTTGGTCAGTGCTGACGGAACTGAAGGCCTGAAGGGCTTTACCCGCCACTACGATCACTGTTCAAGAACTGTAAGTATTCAGCTCCCTCATGATGAACCTCAAAATATAACTTCTTTGACTGACTTGGTGTTGTCCTTCCGGCCCCCTACAAACAGCCGTTCCTCTTCGACCCATCGAGCAAAGCTTTCATTTCATACGATGACCCCAGGTCCCTGTCCCGCAAGACCCGCTTTGCCAGGTCCAAGGGATTGGCCGGAGTCAACGTCTTCGACGCTACGGGTGATACCCAGGATAGAATCCTCATCAAGGCCATCCAATCCTCGCTCTGAGCATGCTTGTTTAATAGTTGTAATATCCCCAAATTGAATTCTTATCGTGTCTTCGTAGAATGCAAATAATTTTCTTGTCAATGCTAAGCTGAAACCTTACGAAAAAGTCGAGCGGCGTCCCTAAGAAAATCGGACATAATTAAATAAACAAAGACTACCTTAACCAGTGAGTACTAACAATTGCCGCATCCCTCAAATCTCCATTGCCGGCACCGCGAAGGTCAAAGATAAGGGGGGCAAGTGTTTCTACGGATTTTTGTCCGCATAAATACCCTGCGGATATTTGCCTACTCCTGCCAGGACCCCGGCAAGCACCCCCACAGGCGGGTTTTGAAAAATCCCGATTTTTGGCTAAGCTCATACCCGGGGGGGGGGGGGGGGGAAAAAACCGCCAATGTCGACCAAAAAATACCCTTCTGGTGAGTGTACTTGGACTCAAATCCCTGGAAAAAGTGGTAAAAAACCGGATATTTTTTTGACACTTACACAACTCGTCATTATCCCATATGGGATATCAAGTAAAAATTTTGGGATATCTGGGATATCAACGTGTTTTTTTTTTTTTTCCTTTTTTTTTTTTTTTTGTTGGGTGTTTCATTTTTTTGAATGGTTTTCAAAAAATTAAAAAAACTACTAAATATCAACCCATTACCATGAGGAATACACCAAAATGTTTCTCTCAATGAGGTGCAAATTTCTATCTCCTCAGATTTTTGGAAAAATGTACAGTTGATTTTTAAATAATTTTTGAACAAAATTTTTGGACAAAGGTGTGTTCAAATACAAGGAGGTGGATTGCCAGGTTTTCACTGCCAAGACAATTACGTCAGATGGCTTCATCTGCGCTTACATCGGACATTTTGAACCAATGTTACATTGGTACAAGCACTACATACACTACAATATATGCCGTACAGGATGCTGAGTAAGACATTACGGGATATACGGGATATCTTGTAGTGGTCAACTTTTTCAAACCACCCTCATATAACATCACCATATTACCAAAATGTCATATTCCAATATAACAATATCATATCATTGTCATATTAAAAGATAACACCATCATATCACTATCATATCACAAGATAACAATATTGTAAGCACTATCAGCATTAACCAGTCAAACATGGCTGGTCAAGAAATGTTCAAACAGCCGTGTTCAACCAGTTATCTTGGACAGGCACCGTCCAACCAAAGCACAGTCTGGCCATTCAAGCGGGTCTGCCCAATCAGTTCCTGGCTGGTGGTGACCTGTTTCAATCAAACCAATTGAACAGGCCCATCCAAATGGCTGGCACGTGCTTGGGTCAGACAGTGCCTGTCCAATCACTGGTCAAACACAGCTGTTCAAGAACTGCTCAATCATCTGTTTTCTACCAATCAATGCCAGCAGTGAAGCTTACCTCACTCCAAGCTTGCATCAAAAAAGGACTTCAGTAATACTCAAGTTTCCACATGCCAACTGCCGGCATTTGAGCAAGTTTTTATTGCAGTGCCTCACCCAGGGGCTGTCCCAGTGCATTTCCACAAGAAGTGCTTGACCTGATCAACAAGTGCAACAAAATTGGTAAACTCCATGCAAAACATCTGTACTAATGTGGACAACTTTCCAAAGCAATCTGCAGATTGCTATTCCATGCAAAACATTAGTACAAATGTTTTGCGTGGAGTTTAGGGATTTTGTTGCACTTGTTGATCAGGTCAAGCACTTCTTGTGGAAAGGCACTGGAACAAGCTGGTTCAGTTTTCCTCCTTTTGTGCCCTCTGCTCCCTGATGTCACACAAAGATACTGTCCTTTGTATTTTCCAAAATCTCTTTCCCATCTGCCGGTTCCTCCCTGCAGACATCCATTTAAACCATTCCCAGCCTTTTCTGCACCCCAAACTGTGACACCATGAAAACCTACTACAATCCGTTTCTGTTCTCAAATGCAAAAGTATCCAACAGTCACCAACAACCAAAAGGCTTGTTGTCACAAGTGGTTTCCGCGGTTGGTGCTCTAGAGTCACACTTTTATAATCCACCTCACTTTTATAATCCTGCCATTGTGGCAAAAACTTGAGTCTCATTCCTTTTGCCTGTCAAGATTGGGCTTCATGCATCAAAATTTCACAAATTGTCTATTTTTCCCATGTTTTCCCAGGAAACAAAACCCTTGCACTCGGTGAATCAAAAACATAGATATAGCCAATTGATGCCTCTGAGTCAAGTGATGATTTGAGTATAGTGGTGTGGTAGTATCATGCCTTGTGCCTGTCATGATTGGGCTTCATGCATCAAAATTTTACAAATTACCTATTTTCCCATGTTTTCTCAGGAAAAAAGACCCTTTCACATGGTAAATCAGAAAAATAAATATTACAAATTGGTGCCTGTGAGCCAAGAATTGATTTTCATATATTGGTTTGATAGTATTACACACTTTGCCTGTCAAAATTAGGCTTCACACATCAAAATTTCACAAATTACCTGGTTTTCCTGTGTTTTCTCAGCACAAAAGACCCTTGAGCATGGTGAATCAAAACCATAGATATGTAAAATTGATGCACCTGAGCCAAGGTTTTATTTGCATATAGTGGTGTGGTAGTATTACATGTTTTGCCTGTGAAGATCTGGCTTCATGCAGCAAAATTTCACAAATTACCTATTTTTCCTGTGTTTTCTCAGGAAAAAAGACCCTTGCACATGGTGAATCAAAAACCTAGATATGGCCAATTGGTGCCTCTGAGACAAGGGTTGATTGGAATATAATGTTTTGGCAGTATCACACCTTTTGCCTGTTAAGATGTGGCTACACGCATTGAAATTTCACAAATTACCCTCTTTTTCTATGTTTTCTCATGAAAAAAGACCCTTGCACACAGTGAATCAAAACCATAGATATGGAAAATTAATGCCTGTGAGCCAGGATTTGATTTTCATATAGTGGTGTGGTAGTATCATGTGTTTTGCCTGTCAAGATTTGGCTTCACCCATGAATATTTCACAAATCACCTTTTTTTTCTGTGTTTCCTCAGGAAAAAAGTGCCTTGCACATGATGAAACAAAAAACAATAGATATAGAAAATTGATGCCTGTGAGCCAAGGTTTTATTTATATATAGTGGTGTGGTAGTATTGTGTGGTTGCCTGTCAAGATTTGGCTTCACACATCAAAATTTCACAAATGACCCACTTTTTCTGCATTTTCTCATGAAAAAGCCCCTTGCACATGGGGAATCAAAAACATAGATATGGCCAATTGATTCCTGTGAGCCAAGGTGTTATTTTCATATAGTGGTGTGGTAGTATCATGCCTTTGCCTGTCAAAATTGGGCCTCACACATCAAAATTTCACAAATTATTCATTTTTCCTGTGTTTTCTCACAAAAAAAGACCCTTGTGAATTTTTCATGCACAAAGCCCAATCTTGAAAGGCAAAAGGCATGATACTGCCACACTACTATATGCAAATGAAATCTTGGCTCACAGGAATCAATTGGCCATATTAATGTTTTTTATTGACCATGTGAAAGGGTCTTTGTTCCTGAGAAAATGCAGAAAAAATGGGTAATTTGTGAACTTTTGATGCATGAAGCCAAGTCTTGACAGGCAAAAGGAGCAATTTCACAACACCACTGTATGTAAATGAAAACCTGACTCAGAGGCCTCAATTGGCTATATCTGTGTTTTTGGTTCACCATGTGCAAGGGTCATTTTTCCTGAGAAAACACAGGATGAATAGGAATTTGTGAAATTTTGATGCGTGAAGCCCAATCTTGACAGGGATAAGGCATGATACTATCACACCACTACATTCAAATCAAACCTTATAAGCTTGCAGG
Source organism: Puccinia coronata f. sp. avenae (assembly GCA_002873125.1). Lineage (NCBI taxonomy): Eukaryota > Fungi > Basidiomycota > Pucciniomycetes > Pucciniales > Pucciniaceae > Puccinia > Puccinia coronata. The sequence goes on along the minus strand of PGCI01000552.1, from coordinate 17,250 downwards.
CATGAATTGGCAATATTGTTGTTTCTGATTCACCATGTGCAAGGGTCTTTTTTCCTGAGAAAACACAGGAAAAAGAGGTAATTTGTGAAATTTTGATGCATGAAGCCAAATCTTGACAGGCAAAAAAACGCAATCATACCACACCACTATATGAAAATCAAACCTTGGCTCACAGGCATCAATTGTCTATATCTTTTTTTTTCACCGTTGTGGTGTTCCAAACATGACACAAATTTTCAATTTTTATTCTATCTATTTTTCTCTTATTTCTTCTCTATTTCTTTTCTCTTTCTCCTTTTTTCTCTTATATCCACTCAGATATCCTCAGATATTATTGAAGAATCAGAATCTACGGCAAAATTCACTCTGGAACACAACTCACGGATTTATCACCACTTGACCGGATCAGGAAGTATCAACAAATCAACATACTCTGTCACCTAAACCTTAATCCCTACTACAGTCACCAAAATACAAAACCCTCAAAACCCCATAGATTGTTCCAGAAACACATTCTTCAGGCCAAATGACCCTAGGGAACAACTCACGGAATCTTTGTTACATGCCTGGATCAATAGTTATGGCCAATATTAGTTCCTAGACCCGAGTTTATTCCAGTTATTCACAGTTACACAGCGCTTTCACAAGGCAATCACACAAAAACCCCACCCACAACTCAACCACTAGGCCCAGGTAACCCCTTTTCTAGGAAGTTCCACCCCACTTAGGCCCACAACACTCATGGAAAGTTCCATCAGGTTCAGAACCACAAGTCACACACATTTCACTTGTTCCATTGTTCCATTTGTTTCCATCAACCACAACTCAGCCCTGATTAGTCATCATTTGTTGTTCCACTGTGTTCCATGACCATTGTTCCAACCACAAGTTGACCACCCCCCATTTGTCAGGATTTTGATATAAAAGAGGCTCTCCTCTAGCTGTTTTCCCACTCCTCACCAGATTTTGGGATCCCATCACATTACACACCATCCACAGATACCTTTCACTATCCCCTATAGTCTAATACCCTGGTCACTCCTCATTATAAGTCACTCATATTGAGGTTTTAGTCAATCAACATCAGCAATAACAACTTCATCATTACTCATTTGAACAACTCATCTTGACCCACTTGGTAGAAGCGTCAGCTCCCAAAAACTCATTTTGCACTACAAACCCTTGTTATCATCATCCATCCTTGGTAGTAGCGTCAGCTCCCAGCACTCATTAGCTTAACACACCTTGATCATCCACATACACTCTCAACATTCACCAATATCATCATCACCTACCCTCAACAACATCATCATCAGCATCACATATTTATTCATACACACTCAACACATCCTTAATCACCTATACTTGCTATACCAACAGAGGTATCTTGGATACACTTACTATCACTTGAATTAAAAGCCTGCCAATCATAGATTGGGGGGTCTGGTTTTAGTTTCTAGTATAGGAACGGCAGAGTCATCCTCACATCATCCCGTTCCGCACTCAGCAAAAGGTCTTCACTGACACTTTTGAGCTTCACACCGTGTGAAAGAGTCTTTTTTCCTGAGAAAAGGCAGAAAAAAAAGGTGATTTTTGACATATTCATGCGTGAAGCCAAATCTTGACCAGCAGAACATGTGATAATACCACACAACTATATGAGAATCACACCTTGGCTCACAGGCATCAATTGGAAGTATCTATGTCTTTGATTCTCCATGTGCAAGGGTCTTTTTTGTGAGAAAACACAGGAAAAATTGGTAATTTCTGAAAATCTGATGCGTGAAGCAAAATCTTTACAGGCAAAAGGCGTGATAATACCACACCACTGTATTCAACTCTGACAAATCAATTGGCCATATCTAAATTTTTCATTCACCATGTGAAAGGGTTTCTGTTCCTGAGAAAAAGCAGAAAAAATGGGTAATTTGGGAAATTTTCATGTGCAAAGCCAAATCTTGACAGGCAAAACACGTGATACTACCACACAACTATGTGAGAATCAAACTTTGGCTCACAGGAGGCATCAATTGGCTATATCTTTGTTTTTGATTCACCATGTGCAAAGGTTTTTTTTCCTGAGAAAACATGGGATAAAAAGGGAATTTGTGAAATTTTGATGCCTAAAGGCCAATCTTGACAGGCAAAAGGCATGTTACTACCACACCACTAGATTCAAATCAATCCTTGGCTCACAGGCATCAATTGGCCATATCTACATTTTTGATTCACCATGTGCAAGGGTCTTTTTTCCTGAGAAAATGCAGAAAAAACGGGTAATTTGTGAAATTTTGATGTGTGAAGCCAAATCTTGACAAGCAAAACATGCAAGAACACCACACCACTATATATAAATCAAACCTTGTCTCACAGGCATCAATTTTCTATATCTATTTTTTTGTTTCACCATGTGCAAGGGTCTTTTTTCCTGAGAAAACACTGAAAAAAAAGGTAATTTGTGAAGTATTCATGCATGAAGCCAAATCTTGACAGGTAAAACATGTTATAATAACACACCACTATATCAAGAATGAAAATTGACTCACAGATATCAATTTTCCATATCTATGATTTTGATTCACCATGTGCACGGGTCCTTTTTCTTGAGGAAAGACAGAAAAAATTGGTAATTTGTGAAAGTTTGATGTGTGAAGCCAAATTGTGACAGGCAAAAGGCATGATACTGCCACACCACTTGATGAAAATCAACCCTTGACTTGAAGAAATCAATTTGCCATATCTTTGTTTTTGGTTCACCATGTGCCAGGGTCTTTTTGCCTAGGAAGACGCAGGAAAAATAGGTGATTTTTGAAATTTTGATGCGTGAAGCCAAATCTTGACAGGCAAAACACATGACACTACCACACAATTATATGAAAATCAAAGCTTGGCTCAGGGGCATCAATTTGCCATATCTATGTTTTTGTTTTACCATGTTCAAGGGTCTCTTTTCCTGAGAAAACACAGGAAAAATAGGTAATTTGTGAAATTCTGATGTGTGAAGCCCAATATTGACTGTCAAAATGTGTAATACTATCACACCTGTAAGCCTTAGAGACAACGCTGTTTCCCAAAAAGCTTCAACAATGTCCCCTCCAGATTCCCCTCATTTTTCTGATCATTTTCATCTATTATTGTCCATAGTTGTGATGTATAATTGAGGAGTAATTACACCTTGAACATCTATTATTTTCTAAGTTCAAACCATATTGAATATATGCATTTAAATCAACAAGTTTAACCATTTTTTCAGCTGGCTGAATGAAAAACTTCATCATCACTCAGAACCACCAACTTAGAAGAATCAGGCAGCAATTGTAAACGGTATTTGAACCGCTTTTGAGATTGTTTTTGAAACTTCTTCCACAGTCCCCTTTTTCTTCTTTTTAAGGTGCTTTTGAAATTTCAAAAATCTCAAACCACCCCTAAGGGTCGGTTTGAAATAAAAAAAAAACTCAAAAGTGATTACAACCCAGACACAATGGGCCTCCAACAACACACAAAATACACACATATTTACATACAAGCTGGTCACCTTTATACATACCCCCCTGCTCACCGAGAGTACAACCTGCTCGCACAAGACACATCGGTGAGCAGGGAACAAACCTGCTAACACATGAAAACTTGGTGAGCAGGTAATAAACCTGCTCCCCAAGTCAACTCAGTGAGCATGTAACAAACCTGCTCACCAAGACAGCCTTGGTGAGCATGTAACAAACCTGCTCACCAAGACAGCCTCGGTGAGCATGTACTTGCCTGCTCACCAAGAAAGCCTTGGTCAGCAGGTACTTGCCTGCTTACTGAGGCTGTCTGGGTGAGCAGATACAAACCCTGTTCACCCAGGCTGTCTCGGTGAGCAGGTTTCTTGCCTGCTCACCGAGACAGCCTTGGTGAGCAGGTACAAGCCTTCTTACCGCGAAAGCCTTGGTGAGCAGGTACAAGCCTGCTCACCGAGACAGCCTTGGTGAGCCAGTTAAGTACCTGCTCACCAAGTTGTCTTGGTGAGCATGCAAGAAACCTGCTTGCTCACCGAGCTGTCTCGGTGAGCAGGCAAGAAACCTGCTTGCTCACCGAGCTGTCTCGGTGAGCAGGCAAGAAACCTGCTTGCTCACTGAGCTGTCTCGGTGAGCAGGCAAGAAACCTGCTCATCAAGTTGTCTCGGTGAGCAGGCTTGTAATTGCTCACCAAGGCTGTCTTGGTGAGCAGGCTTGTACCTGCTCACCGATATGTCTCGGCAAGCAGGTTGCCTGCTCACCAAGTTGTGGTGAGCCCGTTTGTTGCCCGTTCACCGAGTTGTCTTGGTGAGCCGGTTTGTGCCTGCTCACCTTGAGTTCAGTGATCAAGTTGGCTTGGCTGGCAGGTGATCAACACTGGGTTGACCCAAAATGTGGACTGGTCTTTATAAGTGACCGTGATTTTGTGTTGTGTTTGGATGATTTTTGTAATTTAAAATGTAGCTTCATTTGGTTTGATATATCTCTTTCAAGTAGTTTCAAAAATGGGTTGGAAAATTGTTCAAATACGTGTTTATAATTGCTGCCTTAGACAACTCTGGACAACATCAATCCTCACTACTCAATCAACACAGATTCCATCACATCCCTACGTTGTCGTGGTCATTTGGTGTCAGCTGATTGAATAGTAAGCAGCTTGTTCCAAGTTCTCTCTTCCTTCAAAGTTCTTCTGAGCTCTTGATCTTTTCATCCATCCTGCTCATCTTCTTCTCCAATCAAATAAAGAACAAAACCAATAAACATATCATCTGTGCTTCTGTGGACTGCTGCTAAAATCCACATAGGTTTCCTGCTACACAACCTTTGCCAGTTTCCTTTGGCATAAAAAAGCAAGGCAGTCTTTGACTAGACCTTCTCTGTTTCTTAATAGAAGAGGGGTTAAGCTGAGCTGCCCTTAAACCATCCTCCTTTAAGGAGAGAACCAGAATAGCCCATAGAAGGCCCAAGATCATCATATTCATAGTTATAACCCTATTCTTCTTCCTCTCCTTCTTCCTTCTCTACTTCACAATAGTTGTCCTCTCCTTATCCTTTCTGGAATCAACTATTGTGCTCCCCTTTCTTGTGTCCTGTTGTCACATAAGAGACCCATGCCCACAACACCACTTTATGAAAATCAATCCTTGGCTCACAGGCATCAATTGATAATATCTTTGTTTCTGATTCACCATGTGAAAGGGTCTTTTTCCTGAGGAAAACATGGGAACAATAGGTAATTGTTAAATTTTGGTGCATGAGGCCCAATCTTGACAGGCAAAAGGCATGATACTACCACACCACTTTACTCAAATCATCACCTGACTCAGAGGAATCAATTGGCCAAATCTATGTTTTTGATTCACCTTCTGCAAGGGTCTCTTTTCCTGAGAAAACATGGGAAAAATAGATGATTTGTGAAATTGTGATGCGTGAAGCCAAATCTTGACATGCAAAAGGCATGATACTACCACACCACTATTTGCAAATCAACACTTGACTCAGATTCATCAATTGGCCATACCTATGATTTTGATTCACCTTGAGCAAGGCTCTTTTTTCCTGGGGAAACACAGGAAAATAGGTAATTTGTGAAATTTGGGTGTGTGTGAGGCCCAATCTTGACAGGCAAAAGGAATGATACTACCACACCACTATATGAAATTCCAACCTTGAATCACATGCATCAATTGGGAATATCCATGTTTTTGATTCCCCATGTGCAAGGGTCTTTTTTCATGAGAAAATGCAGAAAAAATGGGTAATTTGTGAAATTTTGATGCGTGAGGCCAAATCTTGATAGGCAAACACGCAATACTACCACACCAATTTATATAAACCAAACCTTGGACCACAGGCATCAATAGTCTATATCTATGTTTTTGTTTCACCATGTGCAAGGCACTTTTTCCTCAGAAAACACAAAAAAAAGGTGATTTGTGAAATATTCATGGATGAAGCCAAATTTTGACAGGCAAAACATATGATAATAACACACCACTATATGAAAATCAAATCTTGGCTTAAAGGCATTAATTGGCCATATCTATGTTTTTAATTCACCGTGTGCAAGGGTCTTTTGTCATGAGAAAATGCAGAAAAAGAGGGTAATTTGCAAAATTTTGATGCGTGAAGCCACATCTTAACAGGAAAACGGCTGCATGAGACTGCCACACCACTATATGCAAATCACCCCTTGACTCAGAGGAATCAATTGGCCATATCTATGTTCTTGATTGACCATGTGCAAGGGTCTTTTTTCCTCACTGCCGGCATGAAACGGTCAAACACGGCAGTTTGAGCAGTGCTCAAACAGCCGTGTTTGCCCGGTGGTCAGACAGCCGTGTTTGACCGGTGGTCAGACAGGCACTGTCCGACCAAAGCACCTGCCGGCGGGTTGGACAGGTCTGTCCGATCAGTTCCTAGACCAGTCGCACAGGACCAGCCGGGACCGGTCAGACAAATCTGTCCGACCAGTTGGCTCTTGCTTCGGTCAGACAGTGCCTGTCCAACCACCGGTCAAACACAGCTGTTTGAGCACCGCTCAAACTGCCGTGTTTGACCGGTTAATGCCGGCAGTGCCTGGGAAGACACAAGAAAACTAGATAATTTGTGAATTTTTGATGCATGAAGCCAAATATTGACGGGCAAAACATGTGTTACTACCACATCACAATACAAAAATCAAACCTTGGCTCACAGGCATCAATTGGCCATATCTATGTTTTTGTTTCACCATGTGCAAGGGTCTTTTTTCCTGGGCAAACACGGGAAAAATAGGTAATTTGTGAAATTTTGATGTGTGAAGCCCAATCTTGACCGGCAAAATGTGTGTACTACCACACCACTATGTGAAAATCAATCCTTGGCTCACAGCCATCCATTGGTAACATCTAGGTTTCTGATTCACCATGTGAAAGAGTCTTTTTTCCTGAAAAAACAAGGGAAAAATAGGTAATTTGTGAAATTTTGGCATGTGAAGCCACATCTTGACAGGCACAAGGCATTATATTAAAGGTTTTGCCGCAATGTCAAGATTGTCAAAGTGAGACTATAGAGCACCAACCGTGGAAACCACTTGTGACAACAAGCCTTTTGGTTGTTGGTGACTGTTGGATACTTTTGCATTTGAGAACAGAAATGGATTGTAGTAGGGTTTCATGGAGTCACAGTTTGGGGTGCAGAAAAGGCTGGGAATGGTTTAAATGGATGTTTGCAGGGAGGAACCGAAAGATGGGAAAGGGATTTTGGAAAATACAAAGGACAGTATCTTTGTGTGACATCAGGGAGCAGAGGGCACAAAAGGAGGAAAACTGAACCAGCTTGTTCCAGTGCCTTTCCACAAGAAGTGCTTGACCTGATCAACAAGTGCAACAAAATTCCTAAACTCCACGCAAAACATTTGTACTAATGTTTTGCATGGAATAGCAATCTGCAGATTGCTTTGGAAAGTTGTCCACATTAGTACAGATGTTTTGCATGGAGTTTTCCAATTTTGTTGCACTTGTTGATCAGGTCAAGCACTTCTTGTGGAAATGCACTGGGACAGCCCCTGGGTGAGGCACTGCAATAAAAACTTGCTCAAATGCCGGCAGTTGGCATGTGGAAACTTGAGTATTACTGAAGTCCTTATTTGATGCAAGCTTGGAGTGAGGTAAGCTTCACTGCTGGCATTGATTGGTTGAAAACAGCTGATTGAGCAGTTCTTGAACAGCTGTGTTTGACCAGTGATTGGACAGGCACTGTCTGACCCAAGCACGTGCCAGCCATTTGGATGGGCCTGTTCAATTGGTTTGATTGAAACAGGTCACCACCAGCCAGGAACTGATTGGGCAGACCCGCTTGAATGGCCAGAATGTGCTTTGGTTGGACGGTGCCTGTCCAAGATCACTGGTTGAACACGGCTGTTTGAACATTTCTTGACCAGCCATGTTTGACTGGTTAATGCTGATAGTGCTTACAATATTGTTATCTTGTGATATGATAGTGATATGATGGTGTTATCTTTTAATATAACAATGATATGATATTGTTATATTGGGAAATGACATTTTGGTAATATGGTGATGTTATATGAGGGTGGTTTGAAAAAGTTGACCACTACAAGATATCCCGTATATCCTGTAATGTCTTACTCAGCATCTCGTACGGCATATATTGTAGTGTATGTAGTGCTTGTAACAATGTAACATTGGTTCAAAACGTCCAATGTAAGCGCAGATGAAGCCATCTGACGTAATTGTCTTGGCAGTGAAAACCTGGCAATCCACCTCCTTGTATTTGAACACACCTTTGTCCAAAAATTTTGTTCAAAAATTATTTAAAAATCAACTGTACATTTTTCCAAAAATCTGAGGAGATAGAAATTTGCACCTCATTGAGAGAAACATTTTGGTGTATTCCTCATGGTAATGGGTTGATATTTAGTAGTTTTTTTAATTTTTTGAAAACCATTCAAAAAAATGAAACACCCAACAAAAAAAAAAAAAAAAAAGGAAAAAAAAAAAAACACGTTGATATCCCAGATATCCCAAAATTTTTACTTGATGTCCCATATGGGATAATGACGATTTGTGTAAGTGTGAGTTCCATGAAGATTATGGGATTTTTTCAGCATCAACCCATTGTTCATACCTTCAGCTGCCCATTTCAAGAGAAACGTTTTGGCAAAAATTAACAATTCACACCTGTTTCAACAGTATGATGTGGAACTGTTTGCCAATTTGGTATACCTTTTTCAACATCCGCCTACTACGCTGCTTGCCGGTGTCCTCTCTTGCCCCGACCAGAAGCTCTAAACATATCTCTGATGGCACACATATCATCAGAACCAGAGAGTTAAAACTCCAGAGCACCTCTCTTTATCTGATTATCTATGACGAATCCGCGGAAGATTCATTTATTTCAAGAAAATGTCGCGAGAGTGCGCTCGTCATTAATTCATCACGGAGCAGTCCGGCCAATTTCTATATATCCCATCTCCGCCTAAAAGAAGGGTCTTGCCGAGGGCTGCAATTTCACAACAGGCCGATATCGGTGCCAGGTCGGTTCAGGATGTAGCTCATCGAGTGAGTTGACGACTGCTCTGAGCTCCGCGGTATGAAAGAACCAGCGTGATTCGGAGCTTGAACCATTCATGATTTCATCAGATACCACAAAAATATATATGGCAACATGTCAGCACACTCTCCACACAGAATTAAGTACCAATATTGATTATATAATCCGTCTCCCGAGGGACTTGAATTTTATGATTCTGATGATCTGGAACACGTTGCAGGTTCTGGTGTTGCCCGATGCTGCAGATACAACGATGTTGACTGACACCCGAACTGACGCTGAAACTGTTGCCGTCCGTAGTCTTTAACCATTAGCTAAGCCTCTAAGCCCACGTTGGTGCCCACGTGTGGTTAACGGCTGTTAACGGATGAAGCTTAATCAAGTCCCTCCCTCCTCCGGAGGGTCCCGAAGGGACCCTCCGAAGGAGGGACTTATGCCTAATGTCCACATAATCCCTTGAGAGCATTTCATTTTTTTCTTCTGTTTTGCTTAACCGCCTCCACACTGTTCGCTTTGGGTGCTACCCCCATACATGAATAGAACAAAAGATGCGCGCTGTTCTCCTCCTTCTGCTGTCATCAAGAAGCCCCGCTTATCACCTCTGGTTCGGTCAGGATCATCTTTTCAGTCAAATTTCAAAAGGAATTCATCGACTGTAATCCAGCTGTACGGTATGTGTAGCTGCCATACTGAGAGTACACCAAAAAGCCATCCTATTTGGTAGTCTAGCCTGTAATGCTTTGCTGAGCGGTATCGGGCATTACAGCTCAGTATTTCATTACAGGTTTTTGTTTGCTGGGCGGGTGCGATAACAAGCGACTTCAGGAGATTTGAATTGTCACAAAGAATGTTTTGAAAAAAAGTTGAGAAATAAAAAAGAAATATTAAAAACTTTTCAAACAATTTCAATTTTTTTTTGAGAATAATCACAAAAAAGTGTTTATAATTGCTGCCGAACTAGAAGTCTTGGATTATGGATGAGAAAGGCAAATCTGAGCTGGCAGTCACATCAAACAGAAGCCTACGCTCATTTCTATCAAGACAGAACATCCAATATTGGCCGGAGTAAAAAGTTATAGGCTTTTCAAAAAATTTGCCTATTAAAAAGCTGATGCTCTAGAGCCGTAAATTCGACCTTAGGCATAAGTCCCTCCTTGAGGGACTTGATTAAGTTAGGGATGAAGTGAGGCTCGCAGTGCTGATGCAAATAGTATGACATATGAATATGTGTTCCCTCTCCTCGGCGGTCACATTTAATTGTGCAATGCGACTGGGGAGCTTCGGGAGCTAATTAGGGTATCCGCGACAAGAAGTTAACATGGACATGAGATTTACTTGCTTTGAGTCTGACATCCCCATTGGGTGATGGCGATGTAGACCTGCCGAGTCGAAGCGTGTAGCAAGTAACAGAAATCTGCAGTTTGGCCGATGGATACGTCACAACTAGCCAATTACAGTGCCGTCGGTGGTTCAATTTAGGGAACCTGATGCCACACAGATTGTCTGGTTTGAGCTGAGGATGTCTTGCTCACATTGTCCCTCCTTTTATATCTGCCATACAGCACCACTCAGACATAAATCGATACCGACAAAAAACTCGAATTACCGCACCCGCTCACTCCCGAAAAAGACAAACAAACATTGGTTTCGCAAGTGCTTCTTGCGAAATAATTGGAACTCGCCGAGTTTAGTTTGGAGGCCAGTTTCAGTTGCTGTAAGACTATGTGGCAGCATAAATTTCTTTAAGGTGGTCACGTTGAGCCCGGTCTGTGGAGAGATACGTGCCTCAGCCTCCTGAATCTCTTCGCCGCCTGCGACTGCTAGAAAGACCCCACACCCGCAATCAACCTAGGGATTGCATTGGCCGAAAGCGTGCCGCCGTTCGTAGCCCATAATCACCGGCGCCGCTCCTCCTCCCACGAACATCAAGTCCGGCGAAAATGCGCCCCCAGTCGACCTTCAACCCTTTCGCGTCTCAGTCCCACTCCAAGGCAAGTCGAAGCATGTGCACAAGTATCAAACAAACTTTCAAAACTCATTTGAGGTTCCTTGGGCCAGGCTTGGTGGCTTCGTAAGCTCTACCTTTAAACCTCTGCATGCAATACTTCCCCTGCCAACCGTGTCGTGTTGCAAAACCTATCACGATGCGCCTAGATTTGTGGTTCACTTGTAATTTATAGAAGATTGCCACGAATCTCTCATAACGCGCATACATTTGCTTCCAGAAGGAGTTTGCTCCCTCCATGGTACATTTATTCAGGCTGACGAACAAATTTTATTTTTCTAGTGTAGCCTATTGTGATCCGGGAAATGTGAATTACTTTTGCTTTACATTAAGCTCTAACAGAACTTACTATATTGAACATCACAAGTCCTCACCAAAAAAAAAAAAATCAACCCACGACAATTATATTGATTCCTTCTGTCAACTTGACATTCCTTCCCGGTGATTTGAAGTGGGCCACCGATTTAGGAGCAGGTTCATCTCATGGTTACGCCCATCTTTTTGTCATTCTCTCTGCGTCGGTAATGGCTAGTGTTTTGCAAGTTTTGGCCACTCGTCTAGGTTTCATAACTGGCAAGGGTTGGCCTCATTGCAATTGACTTTCACTTCACAAAAAATCTTGGTGTTAACCTTCAACTCACTTTCTTCATTCATCGCTTTTTTAGACTTGGCTCAACACTGCAGAGACAAGTTTTATGATAGACCAAAAAGGAAGCTGCTTTGGAGATGGGGGGTATTATACCCGCTTTACTTTTTATGCGAAGGGGGAATCATGTAGATTTTTCTATCTCTGTTCCTTGTAATAAGATATCTTGGATCTCGAGACTGATATTATAATGTTCCCCTTATGCGAAAATCTATGGCCGAACGCAAAGATTTACGGATTTGGCCGAACTGCTGGGCTCTGCCATAGCTCTACACATGTTGAGTTTCGACTCTATAGCATGATAATCCAAAGCGGCAGAAACCAGACAGTGAATCAAGCTTATTCAACCGATGGACTGACCGCCGACTTGCATTGCATTGCTCAGGTTGTTTCCCCGCCTCCCGCTATTCGTGGGGGTTTTGTTAACGTCGATGGATGTCTTCGTTGTCCTGGCCTTTTTCAGCTCATATCCAGATGTCTCGAACAAAAACCGCAAATCTATGCACATGTTCGAGGTGTTCGTATCGTTCCTTATCTTTGTCGTCATCTCTTTCTTCATCATTCTGCTGGTCTCTGTCAAACCTGAATGGGGTAAGACTTTCGAGGGATTCATACCTAATCGCAGAATGATCGTCAACGGGGGATTGTATGTTTCAGTCAGCCTTATCGGTTTGTACCTGTCACCACGCTCTCCATGAAAGATTCCAACTGGATTCCTGACAGTCTGGCATCATTCTGATCTCATTAACTACGGCGGCGAATTTCTTTTCTCAGGAGCCACAGTGATGCCACACTCTATCTTCTTAGGTGCGCTTCATCATCAAAAACATATAAATTTGGATGATTACTAATTGTCAACTGCTATCTGAAAGGGTCCAAGGTGGCCATCCCTGAGCGTATGCATTCTACTCCTGTGCACACGGGAGACATACTGCCTCATAATTCAGAAACTCTCCATATGGACGATATGGACAAAGGTTCAGTTCCTGAACAATTCATTTCAATCGAAAATCCACTTGACATCGACAGCCAGGGCGGAAGCGAGCAGGAAGCCACTGTGATCTCTCTCGAGCGTACTAAAAGGCATCTTGCACACGCTAGTTTCGATATTGTTGCTTCTCTGCTTACCTTAGCTTTACGTGAGTCACAGGGATTTATCTTGCAAGTGTTGCGAATTGACAAATCGGGATCCTGCCACTAACTGCGCGTTTACATTGAACCATTCTACTGTAGCTGTAAACGCATCGATACTGATAGTGGCATCTGCAACTTTCTTCTACGGATCTGATCCCAGTGTCAAGAAGAATGAATCACTTGATCTACAATCCGCCTATGAGTTGCTTGGTAGTCAAGTTGGACCAATTGCAGGCTATCTTTTTGCGATTGCACTTCTAATTGCCGGGCAAGCAGCCTCGATTACCGTTACACTAGCGGGTCAAATCGTTTCGGAAGGGTTTCTAGAGTGGCGAACACGACCTGTGATCCGGCGGCTAGTTACAAGAATGATTGGAATTGTGCCATCTGCAGCTGTGGCGGGGGCTTCCGGCCTTCAAGGTGTTGATCACTTGATGGTTGGAAGTCAAGTGGGCCTGAGCCTTGTCCTACCGTAGGTTTTGCTTGGATTCACGGTGCACCTTAGGTCTCTCTAAAAAGAACTGATAAATCTTTTCAATGACGGTCCAGTTTTGTTTTAGCCCCCCTAATTATCTTGACTTCTGATCCAAAGATTATGCGCGTCAAGGGCCACGATACCGATACGGTACGAATCAGACCAACCGAAGTTCGTCCCGATTTCGAACTTCCGGAGGGAATTGAGAACTATCACCAAAGCAGCAAACCGCACGTGAAAGAAGAAGCACCCGAATACTCCACGGTCTGTTTTGCGAACGGTCGCATTATGAAGGTCATAACTTGGTCCATTTTTGTCCTATGCTCGCTTTCGAACATCTACGCCATTGTTCAGTTGGCTCAAGGTCAACAATAATGTAGATGGAAAACAACATCAAGTGATTTTATAACTTCAGATGAAAAGGCAATGCCAATGGAAATCCCATTCTGCTTTGACCACTTTTGGGTCTTGGGCACGCTTGAATGTAACATTTCGTGAAAGGAACCCCAACTTATCAACAAATGAACGCGATTAAGAATTCTCAATCTTTTTCCCTGACGGCTCGTGGAATTATGGGGTGAGAAACTCAAGGAATAACACGTTTCTCAAAAGTGAACTTGCACAAACCCTAAAAAGCCACTGTTTGAATACTCTTTTGTGAAGCTTGTGTGCATAAAATGAATCCAATTTATCATCAATGAATATTCCTGGGCTGGATTTATTATCTAGATGCTCAAAGAAGGGTGCTACATAAACCACTACGCTGTGGTCATAGTTTGATATCATTTAGATAAAGAAATTAAGAAATTGCATTTACATGATATGCATACACCATGGAAAATCAATTGTCTCTTGTATACAAGTGACATAGCAGAGTACAAAGGGGCCTTTGTACTTTTTGATGTCACTTGTACACATGAGACAATTGATTTTTCATGGTGATATTGTACAACAAAAATTGAAGCAATAACTGATGTTTATGTTGAGCCAAGCCCCTGGGGTCCTGTGTATATGACTGTGGATATTATAGCCTCTTGAATGTCAGAGGGTGAAATATTCTACCCATGCAAGATGTGAAGGACAAATTCAGGGTATAATAAATCTCTCAAGTGCCATGTTTTGGAGTAGTCAAAATTTTACAAAAAAAAGTAAACCTTGAATCTCAAAAAAGGGAGGTAGCGCACCTTAATTCTACTTTTGAGGGGCCACCTGATGCTGGGAAACCCTTGCAGGGTCCAGAAGATGTACCCCTGGATTCATCCCCCGGGTCTCCCCCATTTTTTGTGTTCAAACTGGAACTATTTGCATGCCCAAAAACCGGGCAATGGGCTGAAACTTCATTCAGGGGGGCAAATTCAACAAAATAAATGGATAAAAACTCAAGTTAAATATCTACGAAAACAATCTCTCATAGAGGTCTTGTGGCGGCGACCAGCGCGCAAGGGTACCACGTTCCAAGGGCGCCATGCTCTGACTAATGGGAAGGTACCCCTGGGCGCGCACCTGTCCTAAACATGGCGCTGCCAACCCTAGTGGGGGTTTGCCCGCGCGACCCCCAACCGGCCACAAGTCAACGTCGAGGGGCGCTGGTTCAATGCAAACCAGCGACCCCTTTCTGGGGGGTCGCTTCCTACTGGCCCGCCGGGTATCACAGTTTTGTATTGGCCCGCCGAGGAAGCATCATCCTCGGCAGGCAGGTACAGCCAGTCAAGAAGAATTCCTACTGGGCAGTCAGGTATAATGCTGTACCAACAGTCCTTGGAGAAATCCTCCTTGGCAGGCCAGTGCACTCCGTACTGGCTGGCCGAGGAAGATTGCTCCTAGCTGGCGGACCGGTACATTCTGCGCCGCCCGGCCCAGGTCAATTGCTCCTGGGCGTGCCGGTCGCATTCTGCACCGGCCGGCCAAGGAGAAATCCCTCTTGGCGGACCAGTACAGAGTGCAAGCAAAAGCTCAACAGAAAATCCCAAGAGTAAAAGCCTAAATTTCAATAAAAAAGTAATACTAAAAGGCCAAATTTGTTTGAAAACGGAAGCCCAAAAAATCAAGAGCACTGAGATATGATATCACATAAACATGATGGAGGTGATAAAATAAGAGTTTTGAAAAATATACAAGAGCTGTGGAGGGAGTGACCTGAAAGACTCAAGTCAAGTGGGAAAGTGGCTAGGAAACATTATATTACAAATTGAAAATTTGTTGATTTTTTCATGCATAAGATAATGAGAGCTGCTTTTGAGGAAAACTAAGTTAGACAATTATTTTGCTACATACCCCTTGAATTCCACTTTCAAAAATCTGAAAGAATGTATCAGTGAAACTTAAAGCTGAAAGACTGTTTCAGTTAAACCTAAAGCTGAAAGACAGTTTCAGGTAAACTTAAAGCTGGAGGACTGTCTCATCAGGCAGCAATTATAAAGTGTGTTTGAACTTTTTTTTAAAAAAAAAATTGAGATAATTTCTTATTAATATTTAATAAGATGTTAATATTTTTTTTTTTCAAAAGCATCTCAAATCAACCTCAAGGGTCAATTTGAGATGCTGTTTTTCAAAAAAAAAATAGTAACAAGGGTGATGAAACATCAATACAGCTCACTACAGCGTCCACTTCTGTCTGTGGTTTTTACTGGTGCTATACCATTGCTACCAGGAAGATAGCTGAAGATTGTTATTTGTAACCAAGCTGTGTGAACTGGTTTTTAACTTTGCAGCTATTGAATCACTTTTGAAATATTTTGAGATATCTTTTTAATAGGGGGTATCAAATATGACCAAATCCACACTTATGTAATTGCCTGGTCTTGACAAATCCACCATTTCCAAAACAGTTAATAAAATTTCAAAACAATTGCATTATTGCGTCAGCACCTATCAAGTATCAACCTAAACCCACATTAAATCTTGGGCAAAAACTCATTTTTTTGAAATTTTTCCCGCAGCTGACAAACACTCCTGTGGGTAAGCTTCCACGATTCAACTGCTCCATATTCATTCCCTAGCAACAGCCGTTTTATTCCCACTCATCCGTTTGCTACTAACTCTTTTGACTCCTCTCAGAATAGTACTTCACAAATCAACCTCTACAAATCACACCATTCCATCAACTCCACAATCAATCTTTTGCTAGTTCACCAACTCCTCAATCAACCGTTCTCAAGTTCAGTAAGCTCAGTGCTTGCCATCCAGTTTGTTATGCTTATTATATTGATCATCTTCTTGTAGGAACTTAGCTGATACTTTTTCTGTTTACCTGCTCCCAGAATCATGCCTCCCAACAAAGCAATCAAGAAGAAAGCACCCCCCAAGAAGCCAACCAGGGGACGAAAACCCACGAAGAAAGCTGCCGAGGTTTCTAACAATAACGATCCAGCTGAAAAAACCACTGGCCATCTGAAGAAGGACGACTACCTTGTTATCATCGATTGGCTAAAAATAAAGAAGAATTATGATGCCTGCTTTGGAACGGGGAAGGCGCCTCTTGTGGGACGACCGCCCAAAGGTACGATCAATGGATTTGAGCTGATGGCGATCAACCTGCGAAATCAGTCAACCTCCAAAATCAGTCTTAGTTGGGGCTTGATAGCGGCACGCCCCCCCAAACGCCAAAAAAACAAGGCGTGCGAGGGCTGCACGCCTTTCTTTTAGGCGTGCCTACCCCCGCACGCCCTCCCCTGCATGCCGCACGCCATGTGCACGCCTACAATAGGCGTGCACATGGCGAGCAGGCGTGCCAGACAGGCGTGCAGAGCCTGCACGCCTGTCTGGAAGGCGTGCAAAGCCTGCACGCCCTTTGGACAGGCGTGCAGGCTTTGCACGCCTGTGGGCTCACGTAAGCCTCTCGAATCGAGAGGCTTACGTGAGCCGCGGGTACCCCTTATAAGGGTACCCACGCGGTACCCTTATAAGGGTACTTCCGTACCCTTATAAGGGTACCCTT
>PGCI01000551.1:0-30876 GCA_002873125.1 Puccinia coronata f. sp. avenae | reverse complement strand
TTTGATTTGGACACCTAATAATGCTTAATGCACGACAAACTATTTTCACCCGTAAACTATGAGAATCACCGATATAACAAAAAATGAAAAAAAGAGAAGCAAGAAGTTTAATTGCTCATAACCTGTTAGGACCCAGGCGCAAGATAGTATGAATGAATGAATTACTATATTGTAGGAATGAATGAATGAACTAGAAACAAGAAACATGCTCTATCTTATATACATGTATGTTTACGTAATGTATGTAAGAGAGAGACGAAGAAAGAGAAGAAAAAGAGAAACCTGAGAAAGGAAAGTCTCGGCGAGGACAGGTGTCATGGCCCGTCCTGCCTGTCATGATCAACGATGTCGTTGATCCTGTGTGTTAGGGCTCTTGACGAGCTTGGGATATGTGGCGTGAGATTCCGTAGGTTTCTCAGGCCACAACAGAGATCAACCGAAGGTCATCCATCATTTATGTATGTAAAGGGAATCGACATTTGGTGCAAGCTGGAAGAAAGAAGAAGCTCATGTCGACTGCTCACGACTCAACGCCGAAAGGAAACAAAAAAGATACATATTTATATTTATTTACTGATCAGCCGGCATACATACATACACTCCCTCTCCGCGTCGAACAATCCGTTACAATACCACCTCGACCATGGAAGGAAGTACTCAGACTACGACTTGGCACGCGAAAGACACAGCCTTACATCAAGGTCAGGCTTTACTCCTACATGGTTCAACTACATATTCACCCTTGGCTCACTTCCTGTCATCCTCAGCTGTGGTTTCAGCAAAACTGCAAGCCCTCCATCAAAAGACCCAGGCTTTTACTTCGAGCTCACGAGTCCGTGAAGACCGCAGGACAGATCCCCTTTATGTCCATCAACTTCGAACACTCCTCCTGCCGACGTTAGAAGAAAATATCGATCGATTGAGTGATATAGTCTTTGGCAACTCTCATCGAACCGAAGAGCCAAATCAGCTCTTCCAAGCCGTCTTGGGGGCATTATTGGAGGCGGAGAAGACAATCCATGAATTGGAAAACTTCAACTGCTCGCTCTGGAGGTATGGAGCGCCACAGCCGAATGTCCAAGATTTGTCATTCTATCGAGGTGGATTAACCCAAGAGGAAATTGTCTCCCTTGGAATGATCTCCAGGCCCTCTTCAGCGTCTACCTCGAGTCGCTCCCCTCCTGTGGGGTGTTCAGCCAAATCGACGCGATGATGGTCGACCCTCTCATCTTCCATTCGCTCCAATCTGCTACTCGCTCCACCAAGGAGAAAATCAAGACGCTCGTCCAATGGCTAGCTTTGCCCGATTTCAAAATCCTTCAAAGGTCGTGGCAGCCCCTTGTCCTACAATCTTCTCAAGCACTGCACGACCTCACCATGTCACGCAACCGATATCGAGATCGACCGAAGCTTCATGAATCACTTTCTGACGCTATTAAGTGGTCAAGTTAATGAGGATATTTATGAACAAGTTGACCAAACCCAACAACCAAGAATTGTCACGAATGCCCCCGAACGAGCATGCAGCTCTGCTTCAAGCTACGGCGCCAATCTCGGAAGGCCTCAGATCACTCCTTTGGCATCTCGATGATTATGTGAGAGTCCCCGACGAGTTTCGGGACAAACCAGCGGACCCGATCGCTGATTCTCTGAACAACACCTTCTGGATCTTGCACGACTATTTCGATCTTCAACAAGGTGCTGTGAGAGCCTTCTACCACGACTTTCGCTACCAATTCTCCCTCTGGAATCAGCTCTTTCATTATTCTGTCCATCGTCTCCATGCCACACACCAAACCGCTCTATTTGAATTCACAGCAAGAATACACATGAATCCTACAGAGTAATATCCAATCCTCGTGCTCATTTTTGTCCACTCTATTCTGTCTGCTGCTGCTCTCAGTGCCATCCCACCCAAACAAGTATTTTTTTTTCTCTCTTTTTTTCTCTTCGATTATTCTGTATCATCAATGTTGGAGATTTGTCTGAGACGTACGAGATCGAAAGTGGAAATCTGATATCACAACCACTTCCGATAGTACACTTGTTCTGCCCTTGCCATGTGCACATTTTGTTCCCAAGGACACACATACCATCAACTGGTTTTGGGCACCCCAATTGCCCACTCAGTCTGTTCCATTGGGGAGGTTTATCAGCTCGTTGTGAGCACCTAAAATTCTAGGTGGAAATTCTCCTCTCACATATTTTCCCCCTATTATATAAGGACATAAATATCTACAATGGATGGGCTAGGATGATGGCATTGATCAGAGTATGTTATGATCTCTGGACAAAGACAAAGACTGAATGAGCCTTGACATAATGCGTATCCGCTGGCTTAATCCCCGCGTGAAACCAGCGTTTTTGTAACTCATCCCTGAGCACGTAAACCCGCTTACATGTTGAACCATTGTAGATTTTGATTTTGTTTGCATTATCGCCGCAATCTAATTTCAGATGGAGATGCTCGTCGCCCGGCTCATCAATCAAAATCCCACCTGGATGCGACCTCGTATCAAAGATCTCTTGATGCCATTCCTTCAATTCCTCAATATTAACAGGTGCTTCAATTTTCTTCCAGAACGTATCTTCCCACCGAATTATTTCCGGTGTGATAAATGGTCGCAACAATAAAAAGTAATATATTCATTATTATAGTCCTGGAAATCTTCATTTTTTCTATCAAGTTCCTGGGGGCTGGAAAGGATTATCATGGGTTGTAAGCTTAAGAGGAAGCAGTGAAACGTTTTATCTGTGGGCTGTGAATGGTAATGCCCCGGTGATCTGCGTCATGTTATCAACACGCGGCGGAAAAAAAATTGGAGACTCACAATGTTGGTATCACTTTTGAAAGCTTGTTGGGTCCAATGGAGTAGTCAATATGAGAGCTTTTACAATGAACTTCCTTCACAGGAAAAAATGGCGGTGATAAGGCAATTCATGTAAGTATCAGGAGCTAGACATAGGCTCAAGGCGAAAATGTGGTAAAACCCTCAACGTCTTACCTTGGATGATCTAATTGGTTTGGAGGGTGATACAAACGCTATGGCTGGCTCGAATTGACAAAAGAGTAGCCATTTATAGACCTCTTACTCTTAGAGACGTCAGGATACCCGCAGTACAGAGCTTCCGGATGATTCCTCTCAGGTTTCAAACAAATGGGCCTCACCTGTCAGGATAGTATATCTCCTCCCTCAAAGGCCAGGTAAATCATGAAATGACAAGAATAGAAACTTAACCTTACATCATGTAACTAAATATTTGAGGCTAAATCCTTCTCATGTAGCGCATGAAACTTATTGTTGGGTCCCACTCTGAGCTCAAAAGATTTCTTTTTAGATGCCAGACCAGCTCCAGCGGGGTGACTGTGCTTACCATGACACATTGCTTACTCTGACACAATATCACTTATTAATTATCAGCCTGGTAGTGAGTGGCAGGTGAATCATAATAAGTTAACTTGAGAGAGATAGGAAAGATAGGGAATCTAAATCCACTGGTCAGTTCTTTAAAGCTGTCAGAATAGCTTTTCTTAGCCACACAACTCAAATCGCTGTTTGGTGGCACTGGAGATCCCCCTCTATCTGAGCAATGCAAACTCAATACATATGACACCAACTGAAGTGTTGAGCCAAGTTTTGAGATGTGTTTTGCCAACCACCGGACAGAAATCATGATTGGTATCTTGATGTTATTACATATCATATTGTCTTTTGCAGAAAGCTTGGCCTTTTGCTTTTTTTTTTTGGTAATCACATAAACTTTGTTTTCGCGTGACAGCTGCGCAGACCAAATGAGGATGCACAAAGTAAAATCTCAGAAAATTCATGCGGTGGCACTGCCACCGCTGTTGATCATCACTATCTCAGATAGTCAGCCGCGCATACCACACAACCATACAAAGATTGGATTGTACGACAGCATGGGTGTGGTTGCACAACAGAGGAATGGTCAGTCCCCCATCCCCCTTCCCATATCCCCTTCACTCCCCAACCAAATTCAACCATCCATTGACAATGTATTCCCCGCAATCATTCATTTCGACTAGCACATTGCAAGGTATTCCTTTGCCAAGCATCACTGGGCCTGTTCTGACATTGCCTCCACAAACTCTGACGTCTTCATCACTCCATCGGCCCCTCGAACCGGTTTGCCATCCACAATCCATCTGCATCTTGCAGGGTATAACTTCAATGTTTTACGCGTGGTCAATTTCCTCATATACTGCCCAGAAAGAAAGTGACAAACCAAGAAAGCTGAGGTCAAATGGGTTGCTTATAAACACCAGAAGGACTTGGCGGTCACTTTTAACCCAGAAGGCATTGACTGGACCTCCTTCCAAAAGATTGTTAGGATCAAAGCAGGAAATCTTTCAGTACCATGCCCAGCATGACTGAAGAACAAGCAAATCCAATCTGCCATCAATCACTTGGCGCGCGTTCATCTTGCCAAAACAAGGAATATGCCAAAGGCGCCCCAATTGTAATCTCTTCTAACTACATTTTCAGAAATGCATGGATTGCATTGTGGAAAGCAAAGCCAAGAGGGGTGGCATAATCCTCACCATGGAAATCCGTTGGTCAAGGAAAAACTTGCTCATATGGAGCCTTATTGGCCAAGAGCATTTGCGCGGAATCTTCCCGGCTTGCATCTCAGTTGGGTCCCGCGGCTTCTGATGATGTACGCGGATTGGCTTCTTTTACTCTATGGCTGCCCTATCCCGGTTAACTGATGTTGATGTACATCCACACAGGAGAATTTCAGCTGCCAGGACTACAAGGATTTGGACGTCTACCTCAATGAGATTTACAAGACGTACGGCATAAACGCAGAGTTTGATTGCAAGATCCCTTGTTATCCCCATCCACAGACAAACAGAAGTACTCCTTCTCACTCCGGACACCGTAGAGCTGTGGGCAAAAGATTTGGTGAGATCTTTGAGTGGTTATGTTGTTGGGTATGGGCTTTTACTGATTTATGTTGGGGTTGGTATTGCACTCAGATGAGGAAAACCCCTGATATCAGTATTGACTCCTCCCCATCCCATTTCTAATACAAAAAACACAAAATCGCCGCCCCGGCGCCAAACGGCCTTCTTTGGGCGCAGGTTCACTCAATACCTTGGTACTGGTGGCCATCGCCAACTGCGGTGGCCCAAGCTCAAGCAGTGGTCAACAGCACCAATCTCCGGGCAAAGGCGCCTGCCAGAACCCCGCGCAAATTCCCCCACATCATCCAAGCCCGACCCAGGCGCCATTGGCACTATGTCTGGTTACCTTGATTTCGCTGGGTTGTTGAGAACAGGATCACATCTTGCGCATGTTAAGCAGCAATGACATCAAACAGTTTTCACTTTTCAAACCCGGCCATTTTTCCAATGAGGAGCTCTTTGCCATTGGCCTCAAGATTGGAACCATTGCCAAACTACAAGCATTAGTACCAAAGACCTTGCAGGCCTTTAATCCTTTTTTTGTTTGCGCCGTGGAGCGCATCCTTAGTTGTAGTTGCAAGGCCGTTATATTTTTTTCTACCTTTTAGTTTATCCATTATCCATAGTGCTATCGGAAGGCCGCGCGCGACTGAGGATGTCATTTCCCTGCGGTCGGCGGCGCCCCGCGCGCATCTGAGCGCACTGCCGCAGTCGAGGGAGTGGTGTCAGCCTGCGAGCAATCCCGAAGCACCACTTCAGTTCTCGTGAGTCGTGAGGGATCCAGCAGACAGAATGTCCACCAATCAACAGCAGCAGGCGGCAGCTCGGGTTGGTTGAAGACCTGGTGATGATGGCTCGGGCAACCACTCGACTCTCATATTTGTAGCGGGCTAATGAGCGATGCATTTGGAAACTCTGAACTTCACAACAGGCACTTCCCCTGAGGCTGTGGACTCGAGTGGGGCAACCTCTGGAGTGGGTACCCTTGATTTGCAATTGCCAATCACTTCTGATGAGCTTACAAGATGTAAGAATTTCTCCCTCAAAAAAAAAAAAAAACACAGTGATCATAACAACACGTCCACCATCATCAAGGCTGCCACGGCGGTTTCTCTGATTCTACTGGGGCTAGCGTTGCTGTTCACGGTGCTTAAGGTGACCAACTGGGTGCGGAAGAAGTCCGAGTACAGCCGGCTGAAGGCGGTAGAAGCGCGAGTCTCGCAGCTCGAATATCGGGACCTCTCCAGCCACAGCCAGCCCACGCTTCGCAACTCCGGCCAGAGCCACCACCATCTCGCCAATCCACTATCTGATTTGTTGTCCATTCAAGCCCCTCGGAACCAGAATGGTGGCAGGAAGAAGCTCAGGAATCTATTCGATATCCAAGAGTATGAAGGCACCCCCGTGAGTATAAACAACTTTCAACCAACAATCACTTCTTAGTGTTTCCTTGATTAGACTTCCCATGTCCCCAGCAACACCAACGGATAACTTATATCCATCATCATTCTGAATATGTAGGCCTAATAAACCCACTGAACGATAAAACCGTTGAATCAGGCACTGCATCGGATTGATCCTCAGCTCTTCAAGCCAAACAACTTGAAACAAGCCCTTATTTTGTATTATTAGAAACACTCTTTATCAACCCGATTGACTTGGATGTACTGTCAAGACCAAACCTGCCGGCAACTTCATTAGGGGCATTAATTTAGCTGTCATATCTCTAATTTATTTGAAGCTTCTCCTGGACCTAGTTTTGTACGACATCACTTGTAATGTAAATGTCAGCAGTTAGGCTGAAGCCATGACAACAATAGAAGCCAGTCCAGCACGGTGTCTATCACGAAGCGACTGCCCCAGTGCTTGAGCAATCTCCAATTCAATATAAACACGGCCAAGACTATCAGTCCAGCTCATTTGAACCTTGTATTTGAAAAAAAGGATAGTTGGGTAGGTCACCGCAACTGTCGGGTTGCCAAGACTGGATGTTTTTGGAAAGGTGAGAAAAGGGATCAAGTTCTTGACTGCAGAGGGATCACTGAGAAGGATTGTTCTGGAAATGTTGGCGCAGTTTATCCAAAGCCTTCGATCGATGAGAGAGGTCATTTTTTCTGTTCGGGAGGCATCTGCGCATAGCTGTGACCAAACGCCGTGCCAGAGCGATCAGAAAAACAGCGACTTCTACTTAAGAAAAAAAAAAGGAACAGATCGGTTGCCACGCAAGCCAGCCCGTCATGACTCACGTCAACCCCGTGCCAGCGACCTCGAAGATCGGGTCCCAGCCAAAATTCGCGGGGCCTCGTGGGGGTACAATCTTCCCCTCAGTGGCTCCTTCAAACAGGATAGGCTCCCGTCCGGGCTCACAGTAGGCAAACGTACACAACGCGGTAGCTTCTTTGCTGGAGAATCCCTGGAGCATCGAATTCAAACCTATCACACCAATGAGAAAGAAAGCATTGTAAGACGGGAATGATTTTGTAGTGAAGCCATTGCCACATACCATCCAGTCCCAGCTTTTCCAAAACCCTAAATTATATCAACAAGAATCCATTGTAAGACGTGAAGCTTCAGTAAATTTACGTCCAGTTCATTAGTTGACTATATGGATGGAGCTGACATTTAATATACGGGCCTTCCTTGATTCATATCCGTTTTTTTTTTTTTCTCATCAGCACGAAGGTCGAGATTTGAACGATTGGTAAATGATGAAAAGAGCCCAAACATCATATCTCACCTGGCAAGCCTCCCATGGCCTTGAAGCACAATGCGGTATCCTTGATCACCATTAAAAGATGATAGAGAAAAAAAAGGAGAGAAAACTTGGTCACGTTAACACGTCGAGATAAGAACAAAGAAAAGTAGACACGAACTCGCCTCAGTAATGCAAGGTCCACCGATCAATTGTGCAGCTGCCTTAGACTTTTCACGAGCCACATCCTGCGTAGATCCTTGTACCTCGGGCACTACAATTCCAGATCGCGTGATTGAAAAATCAAAACCGGGTAGTGAGTTGGGATAACCCGGTCTTGAAGCTTGTATCTTGACGCCTCAACTCACGATCTAAGGCCTTGGATTCCACCTCGATCTTGAGTGAGCCTGATGGGACCTCCGAACCCAGTATCTTGTTCACTTCTCGTAGCTTATTCGCATTCCCCGTGACGAAGACTTGAGCCAGGAGATGATTTCCAATCAATCTTCAGTCAGTCTCTCCTCAGCTTCCGATGATAACCTGGAGATATCTACATACCCAGTTGGAGGGTTGCCATGTTCCTTGGAATTGGATGACGACAGCCAACGATTTAAATAAATAAATTGTAGGGTGAAGTGTCGAATGTGGATGTATGCGCGTTCCGAGGATGACCCGGGCTGTTTCCCGGGGGGACACTGGTGAAGACAGGCGAGTGCTGATTGGTCAACACTAACAGACAGCTGTTGCTCATGATCGGGTTGTGGCTGCTGTCACTAGAGTGTCACTGCCCAGTCCCCTACATGTCGCTGATGCTCGTCATCTGACTCCGACTCTTGACAGTTGACTGCAGAGACTGTTGACCATTCAATCCTCATCATCCGCTGTTGACCGGTCATCCATCCCCAACACACCACTGAACCAGTTCCTCTTTGTTGCCCATACTGATTCTTCTTTGACGCAACGACTCCAATCATGATGCGGGCAACCAGCAAACCCATCTCCCTCCTCAACCGACAGGCGATCGCCAGACCACCAGCCATCCTGCATCCGAACCACTTCAGCTCATCTGCCCGACATCATGCGGAAATCGAACTGGAAATCGACGGGAAAAAGGTCACCGTCGAACAGGGAAGCGCTCTGATCCAAGCGTAAGCTTCATCATCCAAGAGAATTTTCTCCTTTTTTTTTTTTTTTCGTCTGGTATTGCCATCTGACATTCTCATTATCCTTTGTTTCCGCTTAGATGCGAGAAAGCGGGTGCCACCGTGAGTTTGGGATCAGATGGGTTGGATGCAGCCCTAGCAAAACAGTCGGCTTACGTATCTACATGTTTTATCCACAGATTCCTAGGTTTTGTTACCATGATCGTCTGGCCATCGCTGGAAACTGCAGGTTTGCGATCCCGCATTTACCCGACCCAACTTCGCTTGGCAACAAGACACTCTACTGATGTTTTCTCATTTTTTTAGAATGTGTTTGGTGGAGATCGAGAAAGCACCCAAGCCAGTGGCATCCTGCGCCATGCCCGCCATGTAAGCCGTTTGCTTCTTCCATACCCCGTCGTCGTGGTCAATTTCAGGAATGTTGCCGCACCTTAATGACCGCGACATGGGTTTGTTCTTGTAAACCACTAAGGCCAGGGTCCAAAGTGTTCACAAACACGCCGTTAGTCCACAAGGCCAGGGAGGGCGTGATGGAATTCTTGCTGGCGAACCACCCACTCGATTGCCCGATCTGTGACCAGGGAGGCGAATGCGATCTCCAAGACCAATCCATGCGCTATGGTTCGGACCGCTCCCGATTCAAGGAATACACCGGCAAGCGTGCCGTCGAGAACAAAAACCTGGGCCCTATCGTCAAGACCGTCATGACTCGATGTATCCAATGTACCCGTTGTGTGCGTTTCGCTAATGAAGTCGCTGGTGTGGACGAATTTGGAACCACGGGTCGTGGAAATGACATGCAGATTGGGACCTATATCGAAAGAACTCTCAACAGCGAACTGAGCGGTAACATCATTGATTTGTGTCCCGTCGGGGCCCTCACGTCGAAGCCGTACGCCTTTACTGCTCGTCCATGGGAGCTCAAACTGACCGAATCGATCGATGTCATGGACGGCTTGGGTAGCAACATTCGCATCGACTCACGCGGACTACAAGTGATGCGAATCCAGCCCAGAATCAACGAAGATGTCAACGAAGAGTGGATCCACGATAAAACCCGCTACGCTTATGACGGGCTGAAAACTCAGCGGCTCACAACACCCTTGATTAAGACGGATGGGAAATTTCAGCCGGCTACGTGGGCAGAGGCCTTGGCAGCCGTCGCTCATGGCTTGAAGGAGTCCGGGGCCAAGAATAACGAAATTCAAGCCATCGCTGGCGCCCTGGCTGATACCGAGTCCATGGTTGCTCTCAAGGACCTAATCAACAAACTAGGATCTGACAATACCGCCTTAGAGAATGCCTCTGGTGATGCGACTCCCGTGCATGGTGTTGATTTCAGACAGAATTACGCGTTCAATTCGACGATCGTTGGTGCCGACGAAGCTGATTTCGTCTTGCTAGTGGGTACCAACCCGCGACACGAGGCCGCTGTACTCAACAGCCGATTCCGCAGATCGTGGCTCAACAAAGGCTTACAAGTTGGCCTGATTGGCCAAAAATTTAACAGCGTCTTTGAGGTCGATCATCTCGGCGTAGACCTCCGAGCAGTCAAGGAGTTCGTCTCAGGAACCGGCAAGTTTGCTCAAGCCTTTAAGAGTGCTAAGAAGCCTATGATCATCATTGGCAGCGCCGTTAATGACCATGCCAATGGCCACGAAATCTTCAAATCCTTGGCCGGCTTTGTTGAAGCTCACAAGGCACAATTTTTGACACCCGAGTGGAACGGGTTCAATGTTCTACAGCGTGTGAGTTATTAGCCTCTCGCAGCATTTTTCTCTTCACTGCAGGTCACACTGACCAGATGGGGTTGATCTTGACAGACGGCTTCGAGCACCGCAGCGTACGATATCGGGTTTGTTCCCAGCAACTCGGCTAGCAAAGCTCGAGCAAAATTCATCTACCTGTTGAACGCGGATGACTTCGACCCTAGCGCGATCCCGAAAGATGCGTTTGTTGTCTACCAGGGTCATCACGGGGACCTGGGAGCGAGCTATGCAGATGTATGTTTGCCGGGGACAGCCTACACGGAGAAATCGGCCACGTGGGTCAACACGGAAGGGCGGAGCCAGCTGGGGAGGACGGCGGTGTCCTCTCCCGGGTCGTCGCGAGAAGACTGGAAGATCATCCGGGCGGTGTCGGAAGTGATGGACGTGGGCTTGCCGTACGACGACCCGGTGCAGCTGAGGAACCGGATGTGGGAGGTCTGTCCCAGCCTGGTCCGGTACGACGAGCTGGCGCCCAGCTCCGCCGCTCTCGAAGCCGTCCACGCGCTCGCCTCCTCTCTCCCTCCCACCCGCAACCCGAACGCAGCCCTCAAGACTGGCGCCTTGGGCCTCCCCATCAAGGACTTCTACTTTACCGACCCTATCTCCAGAGCCTCCGTCACCATGGCACAGTGCTCCAAAGCTTTCTCTAACCCCAACCCTGACGTGACGCATTCCGATAAGAGCGACCAGCCTATGGCGGCCTTTGGGTAGAATACCTCATACCCGTTCCCTTCTTTATCCCTTTTTTTATTCTATCGCTCTTGGTTTGCTAGATTCTTCTCCTTCCTCACACTTCCCCCTCACCCTGCATCTCTTTCTTTTTTTGTCTTTTTCACTCAGAAACGTGAAAGAAAATGTACGTGAATGTATATGTTTTCTGATTTTTTCTCCCTTTTCTTTCCACAACAAATCCAATCCAATCTAATCAATAAAAATGATCAAATACATACGTCAAACAAAAACAAAAAGAGGCATAAAATTAAGCTTGTTTTTTTCTTTTTTTTGGTGTGTACTGCAATGATATTAATCAGGGGAAAAAACGGTACGCAAAAGCTGCTTGCTTAGGGGGGGGGGCTGAGAGCAGCAGCAGGGATTCCAACAGAATTGAGTCGACAAACATGAGCACGAGGATTGGATAGTACTCTTTAGGATTCCTGTGTACTCTTGTTGGGAATTCGAATTAAGCCCTTTGGTGGGCGGCATGCAGGCGATCGACAGAATAACAGAAGGGGTAGTTCCACAGGTAGAACTGGTAGCGAAAGTCGTGGGAGAAGGCTCGCATAGCACCTTGTTGGAGATCGAAATAGTTGTGCAAGATCCTGAAAGTGTTGTCCAGAGAATCGGCGATCGGGTCTGCTGGTTTATCCCGAAACTCGTAAAAGGTCCTCTCACATAATCATCGAGATGCTGAACGAGTAAGCTGAGGCCGTTCAAGATAGGCGCGGTCGCTTGGAGCAGAGCTGCATGCGCTCTCGGGGGCATTTGTGACAGTTCTGGACTGTTGGGTTTGTCCAACTTTTTTCATGAATATCCTCATCAACTAATTGACCACTAGAATTCCCTCAGAAGACGATTCTTGAAGCATTGGTCGATCTCGATATCGGTTGCGTGACATGGTCAGGCCGTGCAGTACTTGGGAAGCTTGTGCTGGACGATGGGCTGCCACAAGCTTTGAAGGACTTTGAAATTGGACAAAGCTAGCCATTGGATGAGAGTATTGATTTCTTGCTTCGTGGAGCGAGTGGTAGATTGGAGTGAATGAAGCTTGAGGGGATCAAGAATCTTGTCCTCGTCGTCTTTGCAGAACACTCCACAAAAGGGTTGTAACCAGTTGAGATGAGATAGATTCCGAAACAGCGCCTGGAGATGATGCCATAGCGAAACCAGTTTCTCCGCCGTTAATTCTCCTCGAAAGGAGGTTAAATCCTGCACGACATTCGGCTGTACCGCTTCACATTTTCAAAGCGAGGAATTGATATTGTTCAAGTCGTGTCGAATCGTCTGTTCGGTCTCCGACAATGCGCCCATGGCGGCTTGCAAGAGCTGATCTGGCTTTTGGGTCAGACGAGGGTTGTGGAAGACTATCTCTCTCAATCGGTCGATATTCTCTTCTAACCTCGGCAAGAGGAGTGTTCGAAGTCGGTCGACATCATGAACGGGATCTGTCCTGCGGTCTCTCTCCCAAGATAGAACCTTGGAGCGAGACCGTGGGTCGCTCGTTGGAGGGTTTCCAGTTTTTCTGAAACAATATCTGGGGATGACTGCAAGTGAGCCGAGGGTCTATGTCGTTAAACTGCTCAGCTTTGTCATTGTAAATATGAGTACAGACTGGCCGTAACGTAGGGATGTGGCTGTCGCGTGCCAAGTCGTATGTAGTCTGAGTACTTCCTTCCATGGTCGAGGTGATACATACAAAATGGATTGTTCGATGTGCAGAGGTAGCATACATAGGCCGGCTGATCGGGTATGTATCTTTTTTTTTTTTCCTTTCGGCGGCGAGTCGTCAGCAGTCGACATGAGCCTCTTCTTTCTTCCAAAGTTCCATGAGCCTTTACCAACGTCGATACACCTTGATGACTTGGTCTTCAGTGCATATTTACGGGTGCGCACGCGATTGTGAGTTCTCTGAAACGCGTCCCATTCTTTTCTCTTCTCTTCTCACCTCTTAACTCCTGAATCCTACCAGTAAACCCTAGCAGTAGTACATAGCAGTGCACCCCGGCCAGCGCGTAGGACAACTTGAACGGATATTGGAGCAACATCCATGCGTCACGCGTCGCTGCTCTAGAATCAGCTACAGCCATCAGCATGACTGAATCCACCGAGATTCCCACTACCACTGATCCACCTCGATCAGCCAAGTCCACCCACTCAGTTCCTCTCAAGTTGATTCGCCAGCAAAGAGGTACGAAGCATCTTACTGTTCAAATGTGGCACATACATAGAAATGAGGAGCTGAAAGCATTGGGAGCAAATTCTTGCCAAATTCAACAGATTTGATCTGTCAGACTTTTCGAGACTTGGAAGACAAAGGGTTTGCTGCCGGGAATACGTCATCATGCTCTATCGTCTCTGCTGATACTCATCACGAAAGATTGAAAAACGTCCTCAATCAACTACAATTCGATAATCTGCCTCCACTACGGCGTCAGATTAAAGTTCTCCCCAAATTCATCAACCCATCTGAGTTGAAAGACGATATTACTGGTTCAATACATACAAGATTGTTCAAATTTCAAACAGAAATAGAAGAAAATTTAGATCAAATTCAAACAATGGCCGCTAGTATTCCAAAAAAAACCCCCGATTGGATCAGCATCTGAAACAGACGACAAGTATTTTAAACAAGTCAAAGAATTCCACCGGAGAGGAGTATCATTTCGACTCACATATTTAAATGATGACTTACCGGCGATCTTCAGAGATTGCGCCGATATTATCGAAGAATTAGAAGAAGAAAAATCGAAAGCTCCTGCAAGTTCTTCGTATCCAACTCGTCGATTGTTTATATGTACGTCGCGCGGAGAAAATGGAGGAGTATATAGCTACGGCAATAGACTCAATTGATGCAATAATGAAATGGTTGACTCGTCACGAATTTTTATGAACTTTCGAGACCGCTGGGGTCTAGAATTATCCAACTACGACGACAAAATCAATAGATTAACTGCATTCATCGATCAAAGGATTAATCACTCAGAACCAGAAGACGATCACGATGGCTCAGACGACGACGTTGCAGATCTCAACAAAAACGTTATTCCACTCGCCCAATCGCTCATACCTATCATCAAATTATCCAGATTATTCTTGACAAGACTAGCCAAAGATGGGTTACAGAAAACCCCATCAAAACCCTCTACTGGTATGAATTCTTATCAATTGCAGACATTGAGTGACTCGGGCTGGTCGCATCAGTTGTAATTTATTTGATGCTGTTGAATGCATAGAAGATTTGGATGAAGCTGATACTGCTCTAGCAATTCATCAAATAATCAATGAAACTAGACGCGCTTTCGATTCCAATTTACTGCTTGTCATTTTGTATATCGCCCCTTTGCTACCCAATTCAGTCTCTGAGCCAAATCACTTACAAAAATCTCTCGTGACTTGAAATGATCTCTTTTTAGTGGCCACTCAAAATTGTATCCGTGTTACTCAATCCTACCAAGCTCTTGCTGAATCTCGTGATGATGAATGAAATGCTTGCTTCATACTTTCTTTTCATTAAACCTTTCCCTGAAAAACACAAACTTGAAAGATCGGATCTATTTTTGGCTTTGACATCGGGCTTCAAAGTTCGACATCCTACAGCATGTTAGGCATTGGCCTCTCAAGGATTTTTCTTTCTCTCCTGCCGGTAAAATTGACGAGATGAGGTTGATCTTGACAGACGGCTTCATCATGCATAGAAGCCTACGACATTGGGTTAATTCCCAGCAACTTGACCGGTCCAGCTCAGGCAAAATTCTTCTATGTATGAACCTGATGTCCCCAAAGATGCGCTTGTTGTCTACCAGTGTCATCACGGAGACCTTGCAGCGAGCCAGGGACAGCAGCTTACGCAGAAAAATTGGCCACGTGGGTGGGTCAACACTCAAAGGGCGCAGCCAGCTGGGCAGGACGGGGGCGTCCTCGCTTGGGTCGTCGCGAGAAGACTGGAAGAGCATTCAGGTGGGTCTCGGAAGAGATGGCCGTAGGCTTGCCGTACGACGATCTGGTGCAGCTGAAGAAGCGGATGTGGGAGGTCTGTCCCGGCCTGGTCCGGTACGACGCCCTTGAAGCCGCCCACCCGCCCGCCTCTCAACCACCCAGGCCTATCTTATCATGAAAAATCCTGGCAAGTGACTGTGTCGGCATGCCCAGTAACTCCATACAGACATTGGAAAAAAGTTGGGAGTGACATGTTTTTTCGCATTCAGGAAGCTGCAACATCTAATGAGGAAGGACTAGCCAAGCCAAAAATTAACCTGCTACTTGCTACTATAGAGAGGTACAGGGAAGAGTTACACATAGTAGCCGGTTTGATTTATAAGAGGAGAATACATAGACGCAAAGAAATCTACTTCAACTGGATGTCCATCCTTACCCATTCACCTGATAAAACTACTGCTTCCTCTCACAGGTTTGAATCACAGGCCGTGTACGGTCTGATATCATTTAGGAGATACTGTCCTTATCTTAAAATTTGACAGGAGAATCGTGTCGCGCCTCGTCATTTTTTATTCGCCTTGAAAAATCTACTAGCTCGTGCCGTATTCCTGATACCAGGACGAAACGCTTGGAGTGTTTCCCGTTCCGTGTGGGTCCCATCGTAGGGTTGTTTCAGGGGATCTTGAGATTGCACGAGCAAGGCCTATCGAGCGATTCTGCCGATGCGGCTTTGCCCTCTGACGGAACGACAGGCGGTGGTACCTCTGCCGCGGCCCCTTGTCGCAGAGCCAGCGCCGCGGGTTGATCGATGCAGTTGGCTTTGCTTCCGGGCCGCTTCTGCCTCCAGCTGTTGCTGCTTCTGCTCGCGCATCAGCTGTTTCTCAATCTCGCGCTCGCGTTCTTGCGCCAGTCTCATCTTCTCTGCCTGCCGGATTTCTGCCCTCCGTTTCATGTCCTGCGGGTGTATCAATGACTCCGGTATCCGTACCCGTTCATTCCGCAAATTTCGCAGACACAAAGCCATCAATCTTATGAGCTTGTTGATCTTCAGGCAGGCAGGCCAATAAGAAATTCACTAGAGCGTACAGCCCTGCCAATTGGGGTTAGAGAGTAGGTCTTTCGTGTGTTCAGTCTGGGTCGGAATTTTGGAATAGAGGTCCAACAACTCGTGGGAGGTTTCGGTTGCGGATTGGACGTTCTAGTTCAGAATTCTAGAAGCGCAAGACGTATCAGAATCCAGCCACACGTGGGCCAAAAAATAGAGAGAGAGAGAGAAACGTTACCGTGAGGTTGTCTTTGATTGTATCCATCTCATCCACTGATTTTTTCAGTAAGCGATTGATATCTCTCAGCCAATCTCTTTCATTCTCCAGTTCTTGGTTGCGTTCAGTTTCGCGACGGATCCATTGCTCCGTCGAGCTTTTCCCCGCTTGTCGATCGTCAACATCTTCTTCCACGGCGGGTTCGTCGTGTGCGGGCGAGGATGAAAGCTGGTGGCGAGTCTTCGACGAGGATGGCCCCGGTTCGTTCACATTCGCGACAGCAGATCTGGTGCTGGTCTTACCCGAGGAGGAGGACGGGCCGGCTGCTGCTGCTGCTGGGTTGGCGGGGAGAATCAGGGTGGAATCGTTTCCGTCGAAGCTGTCGTCCTCCATGTTCATCCAGATGGAGTCGTTCAGGATATCCGCATCGTATGTCCATCGTGCTGATGCGCCTGCTTGTTGCTTCGGATGGCTCGACATCGCCCAGCATGAAGTTGTTGGACACTTTCTGTTTGCGCTCTCGGTTCCCCTTCCCGAACTCATCCAAGTCCCGGCGCTCCTCCGGGCCACGGAGTCTCGGGACCCGGGCCCTCCAAGGCTCAAGCCGGGGGCCCTCCCGAGCGGGAGTTTGTCGCGCCCTCAACTGCATCCATTCCGGCTTAGCAAGGCCTAGGAAGGGATGAGACGCTGGGGCTGCGGTCCGCAGTACCAATCAGCCGGTGCCGGGCGTCGTCCCCACGGGCCGGGTGGCCCAGTGGCTGCCTCTATAGTCAGACACTGTCCGTCCTCACAAGCAGACTTAGTCCTAGCTAAGCTGTAGAGGCTGACCTGAGGCTCGTAAAGGGCCCCCGAGTCAGCCGTGTGTGGGTCGAGGGGGTGCGGGAGCTCATTGCCAGGTCTTGGGGAAGGAAAAATCCTCCAAGAGTGGCAATGAGACACCCCCGAGCGGAGAACGGGACAGTAGGAGGGCTATCGGCGCAAGACCCTCCTAGTGTGACTGTGGCCTCTCTGGCCCTCCTCAAAGCAGGGTGGGTGGGATGGCTCTGAAAAAGAAAAGGAGGGCTAGAGGCTCGACCGTGGAAAACGGGAGCTGGGCGGAGAGCAGAGAAGCACGCAATGAAGCACAAGCTATTAGAGCATCTTTACCGGTCAGCTAGTTTAGCGCGCGGCTAAAACTTGAGCTAAGCCGCAGCTAACTAGCTGCGGGTGGCTCAACCTCACCAGTTGTGGCTAACTGCCAAGCCAACCTAGCTAGCTCCATCTAAAAATAGGACGGTTCACGTTGGGTTATTTTTAACCATGCTGATTTCATCATCAGCAAAAATTCGATATAGATCAGCAGAGCATCAGCTGACCTGTTCACGTTGGAACTGGCTACACTGTCCCCGCCCATTCCCGCGATCATCAACCTGCCTTCTCTTCGCTTCCAAGTTCCATCTCTTGGCTCCCCTCAGCTCCCTTCCGTCATCTTCTATACATGCCTTTCCAAAGAACCTCAACTCATCATCAGCAAGAACTGCTCCAAAACTTGTTCTTCCCGTCGATGATCACATTGGACAGTGACATCAATTCAGAAATAACTCACCAGAAAAACCCTCCAGAACAACGGTGGTGTGATCTTTGATTCAGCGACTCAACCAACATCTCTGAACTACTCGAGTTATCAAGAACCGAGAACCTCGCTCAAAATTAATTGGTCAACAAGAGTTTGAACTTGCGATGGCTGTAAAGGGTTCCTCTTCTCCGATTGATTTGTTCCCCCTCTAATTTCCTTTTCCTCTTGTGCTTGTCTCTCTTCTGTTTTGCAGGGGACCCGTCTTCCAGTCATCTCATAGTTTGGTTTCCCATCTTTCCAGGCAATTAGAAATCACGCAGTTCAGATCTGTTCCTCAGTGTGTATCTAAGATAGAAGTAAAAAAACAAGTATGTATGTACCATGAGAGGCAAGAGGAAAGAAAGTTGTATGAACCATGAGAGCAAAGAGCTCATCAAGTATCTTTTTGGCAAGTGCATGTGCCAATGACGTGGAGAAAGAAATCCGAGGAGATTGGGTGGTGTGAAGACATCAGCAGACGGGGGGATAAATGTGTCTATGAAATGTGTTATAGATGCACTGTGTATGTCACAGGTGGCTAAACCTTATTTGGGGGTGGTTAAAATTAACCCAAGGCCTGCTGATTTGGTGCCAACGTGAACTGTCCTAATGGTCAACCGCACAGGCAAACGACGCCGTCTCCTGGAGGAACTGTTCGAATCGGAATTGGAAGACGAAGAAGACGACTACGATGAAACCGATTCGCTGGAAGAAATTGATAGCAATGAACAGGATCAACCAAAGCCCCCAGTCCAACGCCGCCCAAACAAGGAAAAAAACCATCTTCTTGGTCATGAGAAGCTTCTTCAAGATTATTTCAATGAAGATTGCACCTACAACGATACCGATTTTGCTCACCGATTCCGCATGAGAAAGGAACTTTTCCTCAAGATTGCAGATGAGGTGGAGAATATTTGCCCATATTTTATTCAGAAACGAGTCAGTCTCTATTTCTTTATCATTTCTTTATCCAAAAAACTAAATGATGGATAACTTTCTCTAGGACTGTACAGGTAAATGGGGACTTTCGTGCTTTCAAAAGATCACCTCGGCCCTTCGGCAGCTAGCCTATGGCTGCGCTATGGATGCAACAGACGAGTACTGTCGATTAGGCGAAGCAACTGCGCGCAAAACCCTCAAGGAATTTTGCAACTCCATCAACACTCTCTACGGCTCCAAGTACCTCCGAAAACCAGACGCTAGCGATTTGACAAGGATCCTTGATATCAACAGCAGACGTGGTTTTCCAGGCTGCATTGGCAGCCTGGACTGCATGCACTGGGCATGGAAAAACTGTCTGAGTGCAATGTCTGGCCAGTACAAAGGGAAAGAAAAAAGGCCGACTATTGTTTTGGAAGCAGTTGCCGACCAACGACTGTGGATCTGGCACTCTTATTTTGGCAAGGCTGGGGCCCTTAACGACATCAATGTTCTGGACCGATCAACTCTTTTTGACAATCAAATCTCAGGGATTGGATGGGACGTTTCTTTCGAAATACGTGGACGTCAATACAATCACGCTTACTACCTTGTTGACGGCATCTACCCAACCTGGTCAACCCTTATCAAAGCAAAGACGGTTGCTCAAGACGCCGCATCCCAGCACTTTAAAAAGCTTCAGGAAGCTTTCTGGAAGGATATCGAGAGAGCCTTTGGCGTTCTACAATCACGCTGGGCTATCATCTCTACCCCGGCTCGGTTCTGGTCCCCCACAGACATGGTGGCGATCATGCGGACTTGTATCATCCTCCACAATATGATTGTGGAGGATGGTGAGCGCAACTTGACCAATACGTTTTCTTTACCACCAAGGACCACTCTCATTCGACCAAGAAGCGCGCCTTACTCCCAGCGCAAGAAAGATATATGATTTGTTGAACTCAAATCGGGAGCACAACATTGAAGGCTTACCAACGACTTGATTGAATTTAATTGGGCACAATTAGGGGCCAGGAACAATTAGATACAAATGTTCTCTTTATTTTATTTCTTTTTATCACTGAAATGAAGTAAAAACAACTATTTTTTTGAGGTGAAATGGCTAAGTTGAGCAAATGAGAAAAAAAGCCAAGTTGAGCAAATGAGAAAAAAAAACCACAAGAGTTCTCTCGAGGAAAAATGATTTATTGTA
This sequence comes from Puccinia coronata f. sp. avenae, assembly GCA_002873125.1. Classification (NCBI taxonomy): domain Eukaryota; kingdom Fungi; phylum Basidiomycota; class Pucciniomycetes; order Pucciniales; family Pucciniaceae; genus Puccinia; species Puccinia coronata. The sequence goes on along the minus strand of PGCI01000551.1, from coordinate 10,682 downwards.
CTAAAGAGAGCGTAGGATCTATTTCTTCTGGTTCTTCTTCATCATACTCATACTCGTCATCGGAGTTGTTGAAGTTGGCATCGGCATTGCTTGAAGGGTCTCGTGCGTTGAAGCTATCTTGATTGCTGGGTGGAACCAACAAAGTTGCATCAACTTGTTCTTTGTTGAACCTGTTGTTTGCCAAGGTGGATTGAGTTTGATTGATTGATTCAAGGGCTCTCTGCTTTTCTTTTTCTTTCCTTTGTTCACGGAGATCCTTGATGATATCCTCCTTTCGGAGCTTGAAGAATTCGCGAGCTAGATCATTGGGCAAGTCTTCATCTTTCTTGCACATTATCTCCATGTTAACTGAGTCGATTTCGGCCTGAGCAGCTCGCTGACAAATTTTGTTGGTCTTCTCCATTGCAATCGTTTGTTTGGAGTAGTTGCTGGCACGCTGATTAAGCACCTTGATCTTCTTAGCATTGAATTCTTCTTCTTTCATTATTCGTTTTGTCGCACGAACTCCTGGTGGTCGTATGAAAGATTCAGTTGGTGTAACGACACCTGTTGCTGAGCTGAGTGGAGGGTTTTCAGCGCTAGAATTTGGCTGATCAGCTAGAGCCTCTCCAGTTGAGGCGTTGGTAGGTGCTTTGGCCGTTGAAGTTGCACGCGTCTGAGTCGCCTCTTTCCATTTGGCAGATCGTTTGAGAACTTGCCAAGCTGCTTCATGGATGAATTGTCGGCCTTCAATCTCGTAGTACGATTTCTTTGCATCCACCAAGAGATTGCCCAAGACAGAGCCGGATGGACGATTCCTTTCGAGCTTTGAATAGATGCCCGAGAACTTCAATGTTGCCTTTTGGATATGACCCCATCTATGTTGTAGAAAAGAGAGGGGGATAAAGAACAATTAATAGAAAGTTTAAAAGATTGGAAAGTAACATACTAACCGGTGCATTACACTTGTTGGTTCTCTGTCAATACCGGTAGAAGCAAAGGTGTTGAAGTCGTCGGCCACTCGTTGGAAGAATTCGCCGCGTTTTTGGCCAGTTGATCGGATACCGTCCGTGGAAATCTTGAGCCAACTTTTTGCAAGTTGTTTGTCTTCTTCTGGAAGCCAATTGGCACTTCGTTTTGGTGGCATTGGTTGTGTTGATGATATCGTGATATGTCGGATATTGCGATATGGTGTGTACAGTAGCAAGTAGCTTTTGGTGCCTAGGTGCTAGCCTAGCTCGCGGCTAACTGTTGCTAAATGTAGCAACGGTTAGCCAAAAATCTAGCTCCGCACAAACTTAGCCCGGGTGTAGCTTGACCCGATGCGGTTGAGCTTTGGGGCTAAAGTGCTTAGCTCGGGCTAAACTAGCCACCGGTAAAGATGCTCTTAGCGGCGTGGTGAGGAGAGACGAAGCTACGCTAAGGAGCCAGGGCTCTGGGGTGGGTGAACACACCCTGCTCTCGTGACCGCACTCTAGGCCCTCTTGGAGGGGCTCCAAGGGCCGGCCGGTGGTTCTGGGCCAGCATGTCCCGCCTCCATGGACATGCGCCGCCTCCAGGCTGCGCCTTCCGGCAACTATCTATTAATATTGGTACACGCGTCGCCGTCTTTTTGCTCGGCCCAACATCAAATATCACTTCAGAATCAGCTACAGTCATCAATGGCTGAATCCACCAAGATGCCCACTGCCGCACCATCTCAACCCACGCAGCTCACTCACTTAGTCCCCAAGTTGATTCGCCAGCAAAGACGTACGAAGCATCATTCTGTACAAAAGTGGCACATACAATTTAGGAGCTGAACCATTTGTCAAATCTTGCTTAATTTAACAGATTTGATATGTCAAACTTTTCGAAAGTTAGGACACAAAGAGTTTGCTGCCGGGGATCCGTCATCTTTTATTGTCTCTGTTGATACCAATCACGAAACTTGGAGGAAAGTCCTCGATCAACTACAGTTCAACAACCTACCTCGACTACGACGTCAAATTAATGATCTCCCCAAATTCATCAACCCATCTGAATTGAAAAATGATGCTACTGGTTCAATACATGAAAACATAATCAAAATTCAAGCAGAATTAGAAGAAAATTTCAATCAAATTCTATCAATAGCCGCCAGTATTCCAGAAGAACAATACGGATCACCATCTCAAATGGCTGACAAGCACCTCAAAGAAATCAAAGAATTCCAGCGGGGAGGAGTATTGTCTAGACTTATATTTTTAGGTGACGACTTAGGTTGGATCTTCAGCGAATGCGCCAATACTATCAAAAAATTAGGACAAGAACCAAAACCCTCGAGGCGTTCGCGTCCATTTTGTGACGAAATCAAAGCACTTATAGCTACGGCAACAGAAGCGATTGATAAATTAATCAAATGGTTAACTCGTCAAGAATTTATTAACATTCAAGACCGCTGGGATCTAGAATTAACCGATTGCGACAGCTACATCAACGTATTAACTCAATTCATCAACGAAAGGATTAATCCCCCAGAACCGGAAGATGACGACCACGTCTTGGACGACCTTTCAGATCTTGAAAATAGCGCTATTCCCCTCGCTCGATCATTTATACCCGTGATCAAATTATCAAGATTATTCTTCACAAAATTAGCCAAAGATGGATTAAATAAAAACCCGTTAAAACCATTTACTGATATGAACTCTTACCAATTAACTACATTAAGTGAATCGGCTGGTCGTATCAATTCTGGGTTGTCTGCTATTTTTGAACGCATAAAAGATTCTGATCAATATGATGAAGTTGATACTTCTTTACTAATTATTCAAACAATCAATAAAATTAGACACCTTTTTGATTCCAATTTACTGCTGGTCATTTTATATATTGTCCCTTTGGTACCCAATTCAATCTCTTCACCAAATTACTTGCAAAACTCTCTCCTTACTTGGAATGATCTCTTTTTAATGGCTACTCAGAATTGTATTCATGCTGCTAAATCTTACAGAACTCTAGCTGAATCTCGTGATGATGAGTGAAATGCTTGTATCACTCTCTTTTCATTAGCCCTTTTCCTGTAACACAAATTGGCAAGATTGAATCTATTTTTGGCTTAGACAACAGAGTGGAACGGGTTCAATTTCCTACAGCGCGTGAGTTATTATCCTCTCAGCTATTTTGTTTTTCACTGCAGGTAACGTTGAGGAGATTTGGTTAAATTTGACAAACAGCTTCAAGTACAGCCGCGTACTGGTGTTTGTTCCCAGCAACTCAGCCAGTCCAACAGAATTCACCTATTACCCCTTGAACATGTATTATTTTGATCCTGGCAAGATCCCAAGCAGTGTTGCAAGTGATGAGTGTGGGCTTGCGGTACGACAACCCGGTGCAGCTAAAGAACCGGATGTGGGAGGTCTGTCCCAGCCTGGTGCAGTATAACAAACTGGCGCACAGCTTGGGCGCCCTCAAAGAATACCTGAGTTGTTCACAAATCACTGCAAACATTTGCAATTCTATCCAGAAAGAAAATGTGAACTTGGGATGGGAAAAACATATACCCAATTTTACAGAAAATGGTCAGAAGTGAAAAATAAGCTATACTGAGCATGCTCAGCAATTTTTTTTTTTGAGAAACTGAGCAGAAATCATTTTTATTCATTCTGGCAACTTGAGGGGGTTTTGCTGAGCATGCTCAGTTTTGCTCAAATTTTTATTACTGAGCCATTTTGTTGAAAAAAGTTAACATTTTGCTTAACCCAAACAGTAGTTTTCTCTCTGGGTAAAATGGTGTGTTTACACCTCCAGAGGTGCTCTGGAGGTGTGTTTACACCTCCAGAGGTGCTCTGGAGGTGTGTTTACACCTCCAGAGGTGCTCTGGAGGTGTGTTTACACCTCCAGAGGTGCTCTGGAGGTGTGTTTACACCTCCAGAGGTGCTCTGGAGGTGTGTTTACACCTCCAGAGGTGCTCTGGAGGTGTGTTTACACCTCCAGAGGTGCTCTGGAGGTGTGTTTACACCTCCAGAGGTGCTCTGGAGGTGTGTTTACACCTCCAGAGGTGCTCTGGAGGTGTGTTTACACCTCCAGAGGTGCTCTGGAGGTGTGTTTACACCTCCAGAGGTGCTCTGGAGGTGTGTTTACACCTCCAGAGGTGCTCTGGAGGTGTGTTTACACCTCCAGAGGTGCTCTGGAGGTGTGTTTACACCTCCAGAGGTGCTCTGGAGGTGTGTTTACACCTCCAGAGGTGCTCTGGAGGTGTGTTTACACCTCCAGAGGTGCTCTGGAGGTGTGTTTACACCTCCAGAGGTGCTCTGGAGGTGTGTTTACACCTCCAGAGGTGCTCTGGAGGTGTGTTTACACCTCCAGAGGTGCTCTGGAGGTGTGTTTACACCTCCAGAGGTGCTCTGGAGGTGTGTTTACACCTCCAGAGGTGCTCTGGAGGTGTGTTTACACCTCCAGAGGTGCTCTGGAGGTGTGTTTACACCTCCAGTGTCAGCCTTAGAGACAACAATGTTGCCCAAAAGGCTTCAACAATGTTCTCTTCTTATTCCTCTCTTCAATACAAGTATTTCCATACTATAATATCCATACTTTGTTGTGTATAAGTGTGAAATAATATAAGAGTGAAGTAATTAACCAGGAAGTTCACATAACATCTAATCATTTTCTAAGTTCAACCTCATATTGCATATTCACTTTGATAAACATGGTTCATCACTTTCAAAGTTGGGCAGATGAAAATTTTCATCATCACTCACCAACCAGAACTTAGAAGAAACAGACCCATTGGACAACACTCCTCACTCATCAGAACTCCAGGTCCCATCATTTCCCCTCGTCGTCGTGTCGTGGTCATTTGGTGTCACCTGTCTGACTAGTAAGCAGCTTTGCCAATCCCTCTTTTCTTCAAAGTTCATCTTGGAGCTTTGATCATCACCCCTTTCCTTCTTTCCTTCCTTTCCTTCTTCTTCTAGAGGCACATTAATCCAATCATCATTAAAGAATCATTCTCATTATCATCCTAGTCCAGTGGAGCTACTCATCCACTCAGGTTTCCTTATAAGTAACCTTGGCCTTAAGCCTAAAAAATAAGGCAGTCTTAGACTGTACCTTCTCCTGCTTCTCAGGTTGAAGAGGCTGTGGCACTGCCCGGCTCTACTCTACTCCCTACTAAAGGTTGAGCCCTCATACTTATCCTAAAAGGATACATATATTAGTTTTCTTTCTATTCTTCCTCCTCTTCCTTGTCCCCTTATTTCTCTTGAAATAAACCTTGTTGTTCCCCAATCTTGTGTCCTGTAGTCACTTAAGAGACCCAGGCTCACAATTGGGGGCCTCATTGGGAAATATATCACTAATAAAGACCTCTCTTCCCATCATATTACTTCTGAAAAGAATCATAATCATTAAATCAAGCTAACAAAAAACATTTTTTTCATAAGGCCTCCCTACTTCCTTTTCTTATCAAAAACAGCTAGAAGTGCTGCCTGAAGTTTCTACACCTTCTTCCTTTTGAAGAATCACTTCTAGAACCTCTGAAATTCTTTCTGAGAATAGTATCCCTCTTTCCTCTCCTTGGAAATCCTACTTCTCTCTAGAAGTGCTGCCAAAATTTTCTACACCTTCCTCCTTTTGAAGAGTTACTTTTAGAACCTCTGCAAAAATATTTTTTGGGCATAGTATCACCTTATAGTTTCTCTTCTTCATTAAAAACAGCTAGAAGTGCTGCCAAAAAATTTTATTCTCCTTTATTTTGAAGGATTCCTTCTAGAAACCCTGCCAAAAATTTTCTTTGGCTTTAGATCCAGCACTAATCTGCTTAAATCCTTTAAATTCTATCTGCTCCTACTCGCCCCATGCCCTCCCACTTAAGGAATGGCAAGGATCTATCGTTTGAACAACGCCGCGCCGCCGAAAGAGCAGCTGCAAGAGACGCTGGGAGAATCCGGCAGCAACAGCAACTTGCCGACCTCGCAAGTCGCTCCAGCGCTCCAGAGCTACCCCTCTTATCTGCCTTTCATAGCTACCACGAGCTCCCAAATGCCAATGGCCCTGCCAGCTCCATCAGACAGAGCAGCGCCAACAATGGTCTTAGCGCTCCAAGCTCCGCCATAGACCACCCCAGCGTCCTTGGCAACCAACCAGCTGCAGGGTATACCCTTAGCCCAGCTGCACTTGAGAAAATACGCCGCTCCAGAGAGCAACAACAAGTTGCAGGAGCCACTAGCTCCATCAACCTCAGCAGAGCCATCGAGCTCAGACCCTCCTCTGATCTCTGTGCCACAGGGCTCTCAGACCCAGCCAGCCATAGGAGTGCCGCCGGTGGTTACCCGCCCGTTGGCTACTCCCTCAGCTCAGATGCCCTTGAACAACTATGTCGCGCCCAAGAGCCACAGAGTGATGCTCAGAAGCTTGGACAAGATGGACCGCTCAACTCACAACCAAGTGGCTCTCCAAGACCTAGAGAGATCCATGGCCACAGTCATACCAGCTCAGGAAGAGTTCATGACTATCTCAAGCATCCTTCAGGGCCAGTGGTTCCTGTTTATCAACGCTCAGCGGAGAGGCAACATGCGTCTTATGAGAACAGCCCTTCTCCAAGCGGTCTCTACCCAGCAAGCCCTAGCAAGCATGTACGGGACCCATTGTATGATGCAGGTGTTAGATGGATGGATAGCCCAACTAGAGCAATCCACACATCTTCAGACCAGGCGCCGCCAGACCCAAGTGCGTCCTGCGCAAGCACAGCTACACCAACAAGCACCTGTGCAGCAGCAGCAGCCCTCACAAGAGCCAATGACTCCCCCACCTTCACCAACAGCCACACCACCCGCTACTGGACCCCTTCAAGGTTCCCAGATCCAACATCCAACAGCTCAGGAACAGCACCATGTCCAGTTGCAACCTCCACTCCAATCCAACCATCACCACTATGCCCAGCACCCACGGCAAAATGGAAGCCAGTTCAACCCCCCTTACCCGAGGAACAGACGCCTGAGGTACAGAGGTGGCCGCAGCAACCCCAACAGCAGAACAGCCCCCTTAGATCAACTTCCCCCAAACCCTCAGTGAAATCCAATTCTGATCCCTCTTTTGCTCACTATTCAGAAGGTTCCCTTAAAGAGTATTTTCTTAAAAACATTAATAGTGATTTTTGTAATGAAGCCCCCCTACTCATTGAAGAGAAATTGAAAGCTTTGTTTTCTAATTTCATGTCTGAGTTGTCTGGTACCATGGATTCTTTCCCTGGCACTCTACTTGAGTCTTGTGTTTTGAGACTAAGTTCTACTATCAACTCTTCTGTTCAAAAGATTATAACTTCAGAAGTGATCCCAGTTTTATTTGACCTAGTTTTCAAACACATAAATGGGTTCCCCTTGCCTCCCAATAGGAATGAACAGTTACAAGAGTTCTTCAATGACAAACTAGACAGCCTCCAGGATATCATAATTGGTTTGAACTCTGAGAACAGTTCTGAGATGAGTGACATGAAGAACTCCATGAGGAATTTGGAAGCTGAAACTTTTTCTAACATGTCTGCTATGAGAGATCAATTAGCTGAATCAGCTGTTAAAGAAGAGGCAAGGTCTGATCAGAATAAGAGAAGACTGAGTGATTTTCATTCATCCATGAATGCAATGAATCACAAATTAGACTTCCTTGTTAACAGCCTGCACAAAGTTGATCCTCCTCAAGTGGTTTATAACAACCCTTTCATGCATGATTGGCACCCTTATACCCACTCTCAAAGAGCAATTAATCCTACTGCAAAAGATCCTTTGCAACAAAGTGCACCACTTCCTGGAAACGGAGCTCCACCTCCTCCACTGCCCCCTCCCTCCAGTTCACATCCTGAGAGAAATGATTCACCTGAACCAAGGAAAAAACCTGATGTTAAAGACCAGAGAAATGATAAGCATCAATGGGAGAAAGATTTCCCTTTCATCAACCATGAAAGCGTAGACCCAGAGATGCGAAAAGAATTGTGGAAGTCTATTCCTAAGACTAGTGATTGGGAGAAATTCTCAGGAGAACTCCCATACAACCATGAACTTTGGTTAAAGAACATTGATGTCTTTGTTGAAGATTATTGCATGCTAGACCACATGGTTATCAGCAGATTGACTGCTCTTTTTACAGACACTGCTAAGAATTGGTACATTGGCATAAGAGACAGTCACAGTAAGAAATCTTGGTCATGGTGGAAACATATCATCAGGAACAAGTTTGGTACTCATAATTGGAAATGGAAAATGCAGCAGGAATTTGAAAATGACTACTTTACTATGGATAATAAGAAAGTACATAAGTGGTTCAATAATCAAAGAGAAAGGCTGAGAGCATTCCAACCTGAGCTTAGTGAGTACTTGATTTGTGAGAAGGTGTTGAAGCAATGTCCAGGAAGTTTGGAGCATGCTGTTAAGAGTAGGTACAAGAAGGAAGCTGAACAAATGAGTTTTGAAGAGATGGTTATTATCATTGAAGAAGTCCTTGATAGAGCAATGAGACATCCCAGATCCCTTCCTTCTAACTCTTCTAATCAGCACAACGGGAATAATCCCTTCAGTACCCAAGTTGACCCCAACAAGACAGAGGCTGAGGCCAATAAACCTTCAAATGTTGCTGAAGTGACTTCCAGATCCATAGATACCTGCAATTACTGCAAACAACCTGGACACTACGTTAGAGAATGCCCTAAGAGAAGACAAAGGATCAATCAAGTGGACATGAGTAACTTAGATCCTTCTTACCTGAGTGATCAAGCAAGTGAAAATAATCACAATTCCCCCAAGATTGATTCAGAAGAAACCTCCAACCAAAGGGAGAATGACCATTTTGTTCTAGCCATGGATCAGTATAGAGAGTATGAACCTTCTGGCCCCATTGACAGAGATTGCTTTGAATACTGAAGATTGATTTAGCCAATATTCTGTTAGAATATAGCCTCTTTTGGTGGTAGGGAATGTCAGCCTTAGAGACAACAATGTTGCCCAAAAGGCTTCAACAATGTTCTCTTCTTATTCCTCTCTTCAATACAAGTATTTCCATACTATAATATCCATACTTTGTTGTGTATAAGTGTGAAATAATATAAGAGTGAAGTAATTAACCAGGAAGTTCACATAACATCTAATCATTTTCTAAGTTCAACCTCATATTGCATATTCACTTTGATAAACATGGTTCATCACTTTCAAAGTTGGGCAGATGAAAATTTTCATCATCACTCACCAACCAGAACTTAGAAGAAACAGACCCATTGGACAACACTCCTCACTCATCAGAACTCCAGGTCCCATCATTTCCCCTCGTCGTCGTGTCGTGGTCATTTGGTGTCACCTGTCTGACTAGTAAGCAGCTTTGCCAATCCCTCTTTTCTTCAAAGTTCATCTTGGAGCTTTGATCATCACCCCTTTCCTTCTTTCCTTCCTTTCCTTCTTCTTCTAGAGGCACATTAATCCAATCATCATTAAAGAATCATTCTCATTATCATCCTAGTCCAGTGGAGCTACTCATCCACTCAGGTTTCCTTATAAGTAACCTTGGCCTTAAGCCTAAAAAATAAGGCAGTCTTAGACTGTACCTTCTCCTGCTTCTCAGGTTGAAGAGGCTGTGGCACTGCCCGGCTCTACTCTACTCCCTACTAAAGGTTGAGCCCTCATACTTATCCTAAAAGGATACATATATTAGTTTTCTTTCTATTCTTCCTCCTCTTCCTTGTCCCCTTATTTCTCTTGAAATAAACCTTGTTGTTCCCCAATCTTGTGTCCTGTAGTCACTTAAGAGACCCAGGCTCACATCCAGAGGTGCTCTGGAGATGTGTTTACACCTCCAGAGGTGCTCTGGAGGTGTGTTTACACCTCCAGAGGTGCTCTGGAGGTGTGTTTACACCTCCAGAGGTGCTCTGGAGGTGTGTTTACACCTCCAGAGGTGCTCTGGAGGTGTGTTTACACCTCCAGAGGTGCTCTGGAGGTGTGTTTACACCTCCAGAGGTGCTCTGGAGGTGTGTTTACACCTCCAGAGGTGCTCTGGAGGTGTGTTTACACCTCCAGAGGTGCTCTGGAGGTGTGTTTACACCTCCAGAGGTGCTCTGGAGGTGTGTTTACACCTCCAGAGGTGCTCTGGAGGTGTGTTTACACCTCCAGAGGTGCTCTGGAGGTGTGTTTACACCTCCAGAGGTGCTCTGGAGGTGTGTTTACACCTCCAGAGGTGCTCTGGAGGTGTGTTTACACCTCCAGAGGTGCTCTGGAGGTGTGTTTACACCTCCAGAGGTGCTCTGGAGGTGTGTTTACACCTCCAGAGGTGCTCTGGAGGTGTGTTTACACCTCCAGAGGTGCTCTGGAGGTGTGTTTACACCTCCAGAGGTGCTCTGGAGGTGTGTTTACACCTCCAGAGGTGCTCTGGAGGTGTGTTTACACCTCCAGAGGTGCTCTGGAGGTGTGTTTACACCTCCAGAGGTGCTCTGGAGGTGTGTTTACACCTCCAGAGGTGCTCTGGAGGTGTGTTTACACCTCCAGAGGTGCTCTGGAGGTGTGTTTACACCTCCAGAGGTGCTCTGGAGGTGTGTTTACACCTCCAGAGGTGCTCTGGAGGTGTGTTTACACCTCCAGAGGTGCTCTGGAGGTGTGTTTACACCTCCAGAGGTGCTCTGGAGGTGTGTTTACACCTCCAGAGGTGCTCTGGAGGTGTGTTTACACCTCCAGAGGTGCTCTGGAGGTGTGTTTACACCTCCAGAGGTG